>JASDQU010502084.1:226692-237509 GCA_032191745.1 Picea mariana | reverse complement strand
TCTCTCTCTCTTGCATCTACCCCTCACTCTTTATCCCCCTCCCAACCTCTCTCTCTCTCGCTCACTCTCTGTTGTAGGATATTTTCACCCAACATGATTTACCTCCCTTAGGCTCTTCCTAGACCTAAAATAGAATAGATATGTAATCTATAGACTTTCCTAGATCTAAGTTATACATGAAAAGGATCTACTAAAATGGAAGGCTTACTTAGTAATCCTATGGTTGTCCCTACACACTCCTTAGCTGCTATCTTCCATGAAGATGTCCTTCCCCTTACCAACTCAGATCTCCACACATAGACACACAAAAACCCTTCACAAGATCCAACTAATCATGCATAAATTAATGATAGATCTAATAATGTATCATAACACATGAAAACATTAATTTATCCACAAGGAAACATAGAAATTACATACACATATAAGTAGAGGGAAACATCTTGTACATCTTTTATTGATCAAATGGAACAATTTACAACTTACAATCTGGTAGCTTGATGAAGCTCCAACCAAATTCCTTTCCCAAGATCCTGTGAGTAATCCTCCAGTATAAACTTACTTTCTCTTTTCCTCCCTTTTCCCATGAGAGACCCCCATTATTTATAGAATAGTAGAGAGAATATCAAAGGGAATTTTGGATAAGATCTACATGACCAAGATGAAAAGCTTCTTGAGGTCGAACCATGAAGAATCTGGGGTTCAATCTCATCTCACAAAACCAATCCTAAAAAGGGAGTAACAGACCCTGTCTCACCCTACATTCTTGCAGGGAGTGACCAACGCTTTTTGGTCACAGGCTGTAAATGGGAAATCAATGACCAAGGAAAAAGGCACTACACACTTAGGGGAAAAGCGATATGGTTCAGTGTTTCAGACTGTTGACCCCTGGATGATTCCCATTAGGTGATCATGAGGAAAATAATTGTATAACATATGCCCCCTAAAGTGTGAGGTCAGAAGAGGTGTTTGAGGGCTGAAATACTTTACAAAAAAAATCACAAAGCTTTGGGCGAAGGAACCAGGAAAGAAAACATCATCAGTATGGCATAATAATAACATCCCCGAGGAGGGTATACCCATGCTTGATAATAAAAACTAATCATAACCACCAAAGAATACATTTTGGATCCATGCATGATGCAAGTAACTAGATCATGGCTATGAAAGAATACACGGTGCATCCATGGCACNACCAAAGAATACATTTTGGATCCATGCATGATGCAAGTAATTAGATCATGGCTATGAAAGAATACACGGTGCATCCATGGCACAAGTGAGAGCATAACCACGACCAAGTACAAATGTGGATCTATGTCATAGTATACAAATCAGTGGGAGCACTCAATGCCTAAGCGATATCGGAAGTACTCATGAATAAATACATTGCATCTTGGGAGGGAATTCCATCAAGGAATGTGGTGGTCCCAACCCAAGTTCTTCATCCCAAATCTGAAATCATATGAATCTACAACATGCAAATAAATGAGTTAAGGTCGAGCATGGTAGAAACCGTCTAGTCATTGACATATATTGTTAACAGATGCGAGGTAATCCACCGATGATGATGATGGACCCCAAGATACCTAGTACAGTCTAGCAAGTGTGATTAAATGAGTTGAATTCTAACAATCGTATATTCATTCAACATGAGCCAATGATGTACACCCACTGCTGAAATACAAGGGAATCTGCCACTAATTTCTGCAAGTCCCAAGGTACTAACTGGTTTCTAGATTTCAAACTTGGATAATGATTGAAGTTGACAGGATGAAATCCATTGAAGGAGGGCCTTGAAGTATCCCCCATCAATCGACATGAAACATATAAAGGTAAATGGTGTGAAGAGTGTAATTAGAGAACAACTAACGCAAGGATGGTCGGGATGAATGGACTAAAAGACTGAAAATGGCCAACACAGGATAACTTCCCTTGAACAAAATATCACGACAAATGACTTTCCTTGGAATCATTGACTCGTTAATGACCAAAACACTCGCCATGGATGACTGGAAGAGTAACAAGTCAGTGAAGTTTGAGAAATCATGGAGATGGTAATGACTAAGAAGCAATGGATAACTCGATTTTTGGATAGAGATGCAAAACAGGTGCATTGTTCAAGGGGGAATCAATAGACAATTGTTGTTTGTAAATATGACTATATGGAAAATCCCCCACTCTTTTTTATTTTTTCATGTTTAAGTGAGCACGAAAGAAAATAAAAGTATGCTCAATGTTATCACCCGTAGATTTATTGTTGAGCCCGGGGTGGAGAATAGTGCTCGATCTGATATTTCATATTTAGAGAGTCTGGAAATATAAAGAAGACTCCAAGGGTGTTATTTTTCATAATTTTAGTCTCCCAAGACCGAAAAGGGATAAAAGAATACAAGAGAGAACTCTTCTAGCCAATGTTGACTAGAGTATTCCTTTTTCATAATTATTCCATCCAGTTCAAAAAAGGGTTAAACTTGCACCGAATAGACGCCCTTTCAAACCCTTTTAACGAGTGTGAAAGGAAACAAGCTCACTCGAGAATCTTTTCATGTTTAGGGAGTTTGAAAATAGCTTAACGAAGACTCCAGGGTGTACCTTTGTCATGGTTGATTACCAAGCACGAAAAAGGGGTAATAGTAAGATCGTATGGAGAGAACAAGTGGTATGTGATGAATTTCCAAGCACATGGAACGTGACCGAAGAAATGGAATGCAACAAGACATGGAAAATGATGACCACTCATAACGACAGTTCTCAACCAGGGGTGTTGAAAATGGAAGAAAGTAGGTGGCTAGCGGTCAAGCATGGCTACGATGAAATAAGCAATGGAAGCAAATGGTGCAGCAATAATAAGTAGCAAGACGGAAGCAACAATAAAATGAGACCACTTAAACAACGAAAATGGTGGGAACCTAAGGTATAATGTTGGAAATATGGACAGTTAATAATGAAAAAGGGGAAAGTAGGGAAAACCCTCTCCTGATATACCAATTTAGAGACATGTACCTCAACTTCAATGGATGTACCCATCTTAAAAACGTCCCTAGAATCTTATCAACACACATAAACTAGATTCCAAGTTCATCATGCATAGTGAAATCCTAAAAATAATAAATTTTTGGATTTTTGGATATGATGTACATAAAACAAACGACACTCACACCAGACACCTATGTACAAGGCACTACACATATTGATGGTTTAGAAAAAGGAGAGCCTATTGCTAGGCTCAGGCCAAGGATATTTTGCATACTCAATGAACTTATGAGTCATTGGAGGCATCATAGAGCACACCATGTCGGGGCCATGCCACATAGGAATAAATGTTTGCGTCTGAAGGTACTCAAGATGAATGGTTTTGTGAGTGATGAAAGCTTCTTGATGAGACCCATCAATACATGAAGGGGGTAAACAACATGAATCTTCGAAAAGGGGGAAAGCAGAGTATTCAGTGGCAAGTTCTGAAAATGAAATCTAAGGTGAAAAAGGGTAAAAAAAGAGAGTTTGACTAGATGTCCTAGCCAATGCCCCCAGTCTCATATTGGAACTCATTATGCTCTTCAGTTCCAAATCAGGGAGGATGGATTCTAGATGATTCTCATCTTTTCAGGGCTTGTCGATGAAATCAATGTCTTCTAGGATGGCCTCTTCTAAAGGAAACTTAGTACCTAGGAAATCATGGGAACCGAGAGAGTCAACAACCCGTACGAGTAGAGTAAGATGGTCACACTCCACATGAGGATGGAGTTGTTGACCACTATCAATGAATGCCAAAGGGACTGTCGGATCAACAATATCAACCATGATGCACAACATGGATACTCCATATAAGTCAACATCCTCGGGATGAGGTACCACCCAAGGATCAAATGGCCCGAGGGATCCACTAGTAGATGAGAAAATCATGTTGATATGAGAAATATGGGTAGTGTCAGATGCAGGAAGGGGAGGAATCCCCATAAAAAATGGATA
Source organism: Picea mariana (assembly GCA_032191745.1). Taxonomy (NCBI): domain Eukaryota; kingdom Viridiplantae; phylum Streptophyta; class Pinopsida; order Pinales; family Pinaceae; genus Picea; species Picea mariana. The sequence goes on along the minus strand of JASDQU010502084.1, from coordinate 233,537 downwards.
TTTAAACATTCCTACACCGGTGCTTTCATACCGCCCAGAAGACTCAACTATGAAGGGAACATTGGTTCCAGGATTAGTTCATAAGTCAGGTGTGCAATAATCCAGTTGGTCGATAGTAACTATATTCCCTTGATGGGGAAATCATATAATGTGAAAGAAAGTGGATGCAACAACCTTCATTGCATAGAACCAAGTGTGACCCAATAGAATATTATATTCGAGTGTGGCATCCACCACTTCGTCTTCTAAGGAGACAATATTTCCCCAAAGATCAATGGGTAAGGAGGGGAGAATTATGTAAGGTTTGAAAGAATGTCCATCAAAATATTTTAGGATGGTTGAATATGTGGTGATCAGTGTAGAACCAATGGATTTCCAACATGACAAAGACATAATTCAAGTGGTTTCTCCTTCGTCAATCACCATGCGAAAGATATTCTTATTCAAACATCGAACTGTAATTTGAAATGCCAATTGGTGTGAGAGACATGACTCACTCTGTTTTGTGTCAAAGGAAATAATGTTAGACTCTGAAGGGTCGATTCCCCCTATGGATGATAGCAAGTATTTTCATTGTAAATGAAAACTCTATAATACTTTGAGTGTCGACATTGCACATAGTGCCTGGGCAAGATATTCCACTATGATATAGTTTTGGCCTACCCGATCATTCGTACGGTGGATGGTCCATTGAAGTACCCCTTTAGGAGGGTGAAATGAAGGTTCGGAAGCTAGTTTCTCTAATGTGAGAGGTCCATTGGGTGGTAAAGTTGGTGGAGGATCCTTTGATGAAGGTTCCCCCTCCATGGAGTCAAATTTATTGGCTCTGGTTTTTAGGGCCACCGTGTATTTAATCATCATGACATTTTTGGTTGAGGACTCTGCATTACCCCTGGGTGGGGGTGCAAGAAATTGTGTGATAATTTTTTGTTGTTGGGGGAAAGTATTGATTAATACCTCTAGTTGTGAAGGAGATCCCTCTCACTTGGGATATTGATGAACCTCGATAAGGCAAGGACAGTCTTTGGTGAAGTGGTATGCTTACATACCATGCAAGGATATTTTACCTTTATTTGGTTTTTCCCCTTATTTTTCTTCTTTCCTCTAAATGGTTGAGATGAAGTTAATTTGGACCACATTCACCTAGGAGGTTTGTGCAGGAGAGGGAGGAGGTTTAGTTAGGGTACCAGTCTGCGATTGTGTGGAAGAATGTAGTTTTATGGAACCCATTGTGCCATCAACATGGGATCATGGGGTTGGTTTTGATGGATCAGTTGATGGTCGAAGAGCATGAGGGATCAAATCGTATAATGTGCCCAACTAGGAATATACCAGGTCCGAATATTGAGAACGAATGATGGCCTGTTCTTCAGTAACAATACCTCCCATAGCGACATATCTGGTGATTAGTGAAAAAAGTGACTTTGTAAACCAATCTGCTAAGATTTGGTATGGAATGGTATCTTTAATTAATCATCGCCACCTCCTTTACTCATGTATATGATCAAAAATGTGAGTGGAAGAGGATTTCCTAAACGGAGTTAAAAGATCTGTATCAGTTTCATATCAAATGGGAAGTTGGAAGTGAGTTGGGAATGCCATGGAAAGAGAATTAAAATCGACAAAGGAGTTTCGCGGCAACTCAATATACCATTTTTCCTCCAAACCTATGAGGGTTATCTGTAAAATTATCAACCGAATGGAACCATCCATCAAGGAGTTAGAATAACACCATAGATGGAAGGTGATAACATGGTTGTTAGGATATTCTCCAGGTTTTTTGTTGAACTTCGGTATGTCATATAGTAGTTTGGCAGGGATAGGGGACCAGAACAAGGCATACTGAATGAGATCATTTCTCAAATGTGACAAACCTGGAAGATATAAGGTAGACAAGAAAGGAATTTGTCGGTTTGGATGCAAATACTGGTAGATGGATGTGGCATCGAAGTACCAGTAGGACCATACGCAGGTTGGGATGGCATGTTGGAACCTGATGGTCCACCCATATATGGTAGAGTGGTTTGGAGAGTGGGTAACATGGGGTTTATCGATTGAGTGTGAAAATATCCTTGCGAATAGATTCTCACTAGAGTGGGTTGACCCCATGGAGTATTTGACACTCCTGGATATGATAAACCAGTGTAAAGATCTATAAGGTTTTTTGGAACATTATTCCCCCAGGGTTGAGGTTGGTTTCCATTGTGGAATTTATCCCCAAACTGGTTGTTGAACTCCAATTAGTTTTCCTCCAACTAGTTTTCCTCCAACTAGTTGTTGGCCCCAAACAAGTTGTTTCCCCCCAACTAGTTGTTCTCTCTAAATATATTGTTACCCCCCAACTATTTTTTTACCCCACGGGGAGGGTTTCCCTTTGGATGGAAGTTACCCCCTAGCAAAGGGTTGGCCTCCAATTGAATATTGACCTCCAATGAAGGGTATAGAAGAACTCCCCATTTGTAAAGTTGGAGATGTAGGATGAGTGAGTTGTGTAATTTGGGTTCTGTGAATGACTTCATTGCTAGCCATCTGACCGATGGAACAACCAAGTAAATCACTTGGTGTATGCATATGTGGGACTATTGAAGAAAGAATATTACTCAGATCACATGCAAAGAGAGGTGTATTTTCCAATGGTTGTGTCAGAGTAAAATAGGTCACAGATGTTCCTAATAAAAAAGAAGCACCAACAGTAGAAAATTGTCCTCTTTCAGGATCAACTACAAGAGTTGTGGATAGAGGAGGTGAAATTTATGATCCCTCTGGTAAACAGTAAGAAACAAATCATCAAAATATGTTATGAATGGTTGTTGAATGAGTAGTGGTCCAAGTGGATCAGTCAAGGGGGGATTTTCATGAGGTACCACACCTTCCATGAAGTTTGTGACTGGTTCTTTTGTGTGTTGGTCACTTCCAGAAGCTACAATCCTAGTTTCAGAAGTCATTTATTCGACCATTCCTTCATTAGAAGGGTTTTTTGGAGGCTCTTTCCCCTCAGAAGGTAATCCTTGCATTCTAAGAGATCTATGAATACCTTGGTCAACCATAGAAAAAGGAAAATAAAAATACCTAAGGACAAATAGAAATGTTGACTGAACACACCCCTAATAAATCTATTGGTAATCAACCAAGCAACAGTATATAGAAGTATATTTCAAAGATGGGATGTCAATCCGTCAGCAAAGATATGAGAAGCAGTGACCTCGACCTCCATGTAACATCCCTTCTCAGTGCAAGCAACCCTCTCTTTGTGGGGTCACCCTACAAGGGTACTGAAAGTGTGATGGGATGTCTACCCCAGGTATAGTGGGAATCCCCCCACAATCACCTCTTTAGATACCTAAGAAAGGCCACTAAGGTTATTGACTCACAGTCGACCTCCGAGGGGTACAGTCAACAATCAAGACCGAATGTATGGGAAGGATAACAAAGTATGAAGCTCTTCCAGAGGATTGAAGACAAGTGAACCGATAACACTCTTGAGGACATCGAATGAATTCGAGATTCATGAAGCATTGAGACCAAATGAACCAGTAACGCTCAAGAAAAAACTCCAATATACATTCTTTCCACTAATATTGGTCAAGATTTGGAGGGGTAATATTCGTTGCTCTTCCGCACGCGACCTCATGTTTAGCCCTAGTGTTAGAGGGGGTTCCTAGCTATGCCTATAATAAAGTTGGATTTTGTCACTCTTTAGTGTTCTACAGTCTTGTTTAGTAGTCTTGGACAATTTACTCACTTTTCCTAGACCAAAGACCCTAGCTCTAAACTACAGTTGGTGTACTAAAAAAATGTCTAGTTAATTTTATTAAAGTGTTGGTTGATTTTTATGGTCATTTTTACTCAGAAAGGTCCATGGAGATGAAACTAATTATATGTGAGACTCGACTCCAATATAATGAAAAAATAATGAAATGCAATCATTTATTTTTGAAGAATTCTATCTATGAGAAGGAGAAGATTTATTTTCTTCTTAATATGAACAAACACTCAATATCATGTAACTTTTCAATTTTCCTCTTTAAATGGAAAGAATAATGATGCCAAACTAGCAAATAAACATTTCCAGAAAATAAATACAATCCCTTTTCAACTATATACCAAAACACTTTAACTATGAAACATTACCCAAGGAAAAAATTCAAGTACAAGAATGTATTTAACGCAAAACCCAAGCTTTCAAAGATAATAAAAAATGAGATGCAAATCGAGAGAGTTGGTTTTGTTTAAGCAATGAAAACAAATCTAAGGAACACCCAAAATATTTTTTAAAAACAAAAAGAGTCTCTTCGCAAAGGTACCATCATCACTTTAATCCTAAGGGAATGAGATTATATGACCTAAACTGTACCCACAAAACAAAAAGTACTTTTAATCAACTAAATGAAATGGCACACAAGACAAAATTTCAAAATGGCTTTGAAAAAATGTTACAACAATGTTACACATTATTTTCCTCATCCCTATGACCATTAATGATGTAAACCTATATTTTTCCTTTAGAGGGGTCTGTGGCCTGAGTTCCCGAAGAAGGAAGGGAGAAGAACTTTTCCTGAGAAAAGAAGTTGCATTTTCCTTTGTAAAAACCCTATAAAAAAGGAAGTTCATAGGTTTCTATATAGCTAGGGTGCGAGAATGCCTAATTCTCATATGCTGCACCATAGTTGGGTTGCGAGAGGTTTGCAGGTTGCTCTATAGGCAGGGTGAAAGAATGCTTACACGTGGGGAAAAATGAGTGTTTTCTCGAATCTTCTAGAAGGAGAAACTTCCATGGTGAGGTGGCATCCAAATGGTTTGGATCTTACTCACTTTCATGATTTAGTGGGATCATCCTAACCTACTCACCTTATCCTCTTCAACTTATAAAAGGAGAGTATCTCTCATGGAGAAGGGCTAAGTTGGATTTGGCTTGGAATTATTAGCTTGGTTGGAGTGTCTTTGAGTTTTTCCTTTGTCAAGACAGATTGTGAATATTACCAGATCTGTGCACTCAGAATTCTTGTAATGGAAGTGTGTGGGGAACGAAGGACAGTTGGAAGGTATCTTACGACATCAAGGCCATGGTTGTAATCTCTCTTTCACATTTAATATGATACAGTAATATGATTCTTTCCTATAAATCTTGTTGTGTTTTATTGTATGATTCTTTGATCACATACATAGGTTTATATTGAGTTTATGTTATTACTATCACTTTGGTTGGTTGCGTTCTTTTGCAGGTTCATCATTGTATGAGCATTGGAACGGATCTAGGATAGCGATGGCGAGAGGAAGCAATGTTTAAACGATATGTCACCTATACCTCTTTATTTAGTAAATTCAATATCTAAAACTTAAAGAAAGCATCATGTTCTGGTGTGTTTTGTTCTAGATCTAGGTGGATCTAGGGAGATCAGTTAGTATCCGCATATATCGATTTATCCTATAACAAAATTGGCAATTCCACTGGGGATACAACCCATTTTGGTGGTTATTTCTTGGCCATTTTCTCTTGACCTACCCTTTTTCATTCCCAATCAATCTCTGAATCTTGAGGAGATCCTCACAGACTCCTTAGATCCAGAAGTTCCCTCAAAAGTTCTTCCATTTTTCCAAAATTTTCTTGATTACATACCTTCTCGCACTGCACCTTTCTGTAGCCTACGAGAATAACTGAGGTTCACACCCTAGTGTTCAGTTCAGTGTGAACTTCTTGCACCCTGCCTGTGTCTAGCCTGTGAGAATCCTTAATTCTTGCACTGTACCCCACTACCAGGCTGTGAACTCATTTGTAAAAGTTTTGGATTAGGGCTTCCTGTCTTTTTGATGCCCAGTTTTTCTTTGATCAATTGGATTGAACTTTTGGAGCCTATATTGATCTTTTTACAGTCTGCTTGACATCTTTTGAGTTACTTTTAGCCACATTGGCTTTGTTTGGTTTTGAAGTATTAGTCTCTTGCTTTGAGTATCTTTCAATTACAAAGTGTGTGTTTTATTTAGAATTGTTTAGGGAAAGATCAGATTTCTTTTGAATAGTTCACTTTAAAAGAAAACTTTTAGTTTGGGTTTCTTTGTTTTAAGAAAGTTCATTATTTCTTTTAGTGAAATTTTTGAAACAAAAAGATTTAATTTCTTGCTTTATATTGGATTGGGGGCATCCTTGCATTTGAAGTAGCGAAATTGCATGATTCTTGGCATTTTTTGATCTTAAATTATGAAAAATTCCCCCCCTCATGGCCGGGGGAGGCCATGAATCATGCATTGGTGTATAGTGTTTTTTGCTCATTTCTTGAGAATATTGATATTGATGAGTTTAAAGATTTTGGGATATTGTGCATCTAGGAATGATAAATGTTTTCTCCTTCTCGTAGCATAGCTTTCATCGAAATGAAAATATAGCATCTTCATCTCTTTGCATAACTTTCGAGTCGGACAAAACACCATATTGTCCACACCATCTTCCTTTTGAGTAACAACATCCTTAAAAATAAAGCGCTTATAAAAATTGATTAGACATCTTTATCTTTTCTGGTAGCAAACCTACATTAGATTAGTTGTAGGGATTTGGAGTAGGTGTGAAAGATAAATTTCCAAAGATGCAAACAAACATAGTATCTTGTGATAGGGAGAGTTAAATCCACTTACTACATTTTGTCCTGGAAATCCCTTCTCACACAAGGGTCAATCACGAGGTCGCATTAAGACTAGCAGAGTTACTCACCTTGCTTTGTTGGTATTGGTGTAGATTATCTAGAGTATCTGTAATTTGGCTTAATCTCCTAGGAACATGAAAATATGTAATATAATCAAAGTTTCGTTCTAAGAGACGTACCCTAAGGAATCATCGGTGTAAGGTTGGATCA
>JASDQU010502084.1:166501-186547 GCA_032191745.1 Picea mariana | reverse complement strand
TTGCAATAGATTTTCTATAATGACGATGGTTCATAAAAGGTATAAGGTGTTCTTTTCAAGCGAAAAACAGATTTATTTTCATAGGTCAATTGCATTAGAATAATATAATAGATATTATATTACATGACTCAATTTTATAAGATAATCATCACTGTTTTTTTGTGGGGAAGAATGTCAGAAAATATTAGAGGTGGGAAAAAAGTAAAGAGGGTGAAAAGGGTGACGGTAAATGTTATTGCCCTTCACTAGTAGAATTTGGCAAATAAATGACTATGTGACTAAAAATTTTGGTCACAACATGAAAAAATGACTAAATTATATTATTGTTTTGCAACATAGTTAGAAATGAATAAATAGATGACTAATTTGATTGTCGAGAAAAAAAAATCTAAATAATTAGTCACACAAATAACAACGACTAAATAAATGACTAATTTGATTGTCGGGTAAACACAACTAATAAATATTAATAGTCACACAATATAATTTACAAACTTTATATAAACTATAGCTATGTGGATGATTTAAAATATATTAATTATCAATGGTTATGAAAAATATATCACATTTCGTAATATTATAATAAATTATATAATATTATAATATTATAATATTGTTTTTATAATAATTATTGCTATCATTTCACTCATTTCATGGCAAAGATGACAAGTCTTGACAATTAATGTATTCAGACTACTCTTTGAAGTGGTGGGGAATAGGGTTATATTGGTCGCATTCATAATTTTATGAGGGCACATAGAATTGATGAGGGTGCAGATGATGGGAGAACACAATGTTCTTTATAATTTGACAAGGGCATAGAGAAGGTGGGAGAATACAATGCACTTCAGGTAATTATACAGCTAGTCCATGGGCGCAGAGGGCATGGGTGCAGTGGTAAATATTCGACGTGGCATAAGGAGGTGTTTTTGGGGTTTCATGTAATATACAACTAGTCCATGGAAGAAGAGGGAGTGGGTGTAGTGGTAATTATTCGACGGGCAAAGGGAGGTGTATTTGGGGTTTCCTACCTGACCAATATTGCGCAGAGGGAGTGGGTGCAGTGTTAAATATTCGATGAGGTAGAGGGAGGTGTAATTGGGGTTTCCTTCCCAACCAATATTGGATCCCATTAGTAGTATTGGAGACAGTGAGGTCTGAATTAGAGATGTATCCGACCAAAGGAGAGGGGTTTTAGGTAATTAGACCATTGGAGCTCAGAGTTGACTAGAGGAGAGGGGTTTTAGTTAATTCGAGAAATGGAAGTTGTATAGGTATATAAGAAAATACCAAGATGTATAAAATCATTTTGGAGAGGATGTGGAGACTTCTCAAAATGTGAAGTAAGAATTCAAATTTGTAGGGGCCTTCTGCATCGAAGTCACAGGTAAATATTTTTTTGTTTGCAAACCCTAGATGTTTGTTTGTATTTTCTATTTTTGTATTGGGATCTATTCCTTTCTGGATATTTACATTTAAAACCCTATATATTTATGTGGATGATGAATTTTCTTTGACACATCTAGTGTTACTATATCTTCCACATATGTTAATTGAAAACTACCATCACCATGCACTTCGCTGGAAATTGACCAGCTTGTTTTCATGGGGTGGGTTATTTGGTGCTTGTGAGGTTAATTCCGGTGGTTTTGATTTCCAGTTCTTAGGTGAGGTGAGGTGTTGTTTTGAGAGAGGTGAGGGGATAAAGGCTAAAGGAAAATTGATTAAGTTGACATTATAAAGATGAAATGATTCTATTGAAAGGTGAATGGAAGGCTTCTGGTTAATGGCGAAAGGCTCTCTCAAGCCCCTACCTTTGAGAGAGCCTTTCACCATTATATATTCCTTTGAATGCCTCACCCTTAGTATAAAACATGAGCACTAGAAATCCTTGACATCATGTCTTTTATTCAATTTTGAGACTCTTAAATTTCTATCATATTTCTTGTACTCACAACTTATTTATATCTTCTCTTAGTTAAACATTCAATTTTTTGTTAGACACTTAATTATTTATATATCTTCTTTCAATATTGATTGGGTTATTTATTTTTCACTCCCACTTTGTGTGCCTACATTGCATGTATTTAAATATGGAAAGTAAGGAATAAGTTAATATTTGAGGGAGGGATGATCAGTCCATTCCATGTCTTCCATAAGATTATGTATACCTTTGAAGGCCTCACCCTTAGTAGCCAACATGAGCACTAGAAATCCTTGACATCCTCTCTTTTGTTCAGTGTTGAGACTCTTAAATTTCTATCATGTTTATTATACTTTCACATTATAATTTATATCTTCTCTTAGTTAAACATTGAATTTTTTGATATTAGACACTTAGTTCTTTCTCTCTCTTCTTTCAATATCAATTGGGGACTTGCTTTTGAACTCCAACTTTTCGTGCCTAGATTGAATGTATTGTTTTAGTATCATTGACCTACTTTTATGGTCATTCATTGGACATTACTAAAATTATATTACCTTACCTTATCTTATAAAGACTCAAATTGAAATCAATGATTCCAAAGAACTATTGCAACACATTTGAGCTTAATGTTTCTAAATGACTATTGCAACACTTGTAAGGAGAAGACATGTCACAAGCTATTTTCATATGGTATTGTATGAATGTATCATTATATGATGTGTGGAATAACCTATTTAAATTTCAAATTGTATGATTGGATGATGCATTGCCTTCATTTGTTATTATTCATAATTCATTATTAATAAAATTACAAATTTTTATTTTTTTTAATGTTTTCTATGTATGTTATTTATACGTGAGATAAAACAAATTCCCTATGTTATCTACCCTAATGTACTTTGAAATTTGATGAATCTCTCTAGTGATTCTCAAAAATGATTTCCCCATCTTCCTTTCCTTGAATCTTTATGAATATGAGACACRCCCACAAATAGGTGTGTAATGCATCACTGAAAATATGAAAATAGTTGTAACCCTCAAGAACAATGAAATAAAGGCCTTAATGGGTATGTAATATCATTTCAAACACTTTATAATTACACGAGACCAAAATTTTACATGAAAGGATAAAATATGCACGTGGGTCTTAAATCTTACTAAAAAAGTGTCCCACAAAAGGATCCCAATACTAAAGCAAGTTCTTCTAAGCAGTTTAGTAAGTCCAAATTGCTTGATATTTTTGCCTCTGTAATGAACCTTGAATTTATGGCCTCAACAATTTCTTGTTTCATATTATTGTTCCCATTTTGATCGACATGACATATAATATGGTTTCCAATTCCAATCTTTCATGCCACATACAACAAATATTGCCTATTCTACATAAAATAGTTGACAAGCCCAATTCAATGCTAAGGTTTTAGTTTATAATTGATTTCTAAATATAATTTATCCTAAGATGAATTTCTAAGTTAATATTAAGTACTAATATAGCTTAGTGATTAAGATAACTTGCTATACATAGATTCCATAGCTACCCAGAAGTCTTATGAATGAAATTAATTAAAACAGGCTTGCATATCACAACAACCCGTTTGTGTGTGCAAGGATGGTAAAAACTTTCATTTGGTTTACTAAGTTGATACACATTTTAAACGATTCACATTGTAGTATTTTATTTTTATGAATATTAGTTTGAAAGGGATTGTTGCATATTTATGTTCATGTTCCCATATTTCTCCTAGTGGGGGAGGCTGAATGAGAATCACTCGAGCCCTTCTAAATTCAACTCTTATTGATCTAAGGATATTGAATTTAGGGATTTGTGTGATAGTGAATGGAAACAAATGGACGATCAGTTGGAGGAATCTATTACATTTTAATTTAGTGACAATTTTAAAATTAGATATCATTTTCAGGATTAACTGCATAGTGTAAGTCATTAATCTATGACCCATGTGCATGAGTATTAGTCGCAACTAGCCAATAATTCTCATGATTTGAATAGTCCACTTAGCACTCATTGCATTGGGTGATGCTCAACAAAAATAAAATTTGTTGAGTGGGCCAAATCCAAACTCAAGGATCCATAGAGTAGACATGGATACTGGAAGAAGAAATTTCTAACATTTTCAAACCTAACATGAATGGAATTTTCAATGAAGGAGATATGAGTAACTTAAATCTTTTGGAGCCATGAAAAAAAGAGTTTCTTGACTAGGAAGAATCAAAATGGAGGCAAAAAACTAGAGTAGTTTGGGTAGCACAGGGAGATGAAAACACATGATTTTTTCACAACTATGCAAAGATGATGAAAATATAAAATACCATTTGGAGTGTAAAGAATGAGGTGGGAGGGAAATATAATAGGTTTTTTGGGATGATTGAGGTGAAAAAAATTCATTTCAATAAGTTTTTTAAGGAACCTCATAGAACAAATATTGTTGACATAATTTAAATGGCAATTTTTTCGTAGTTTTGTAAATCAAGATAATCTTCCACATATGTCAATTGAAAACTACCATCACTAAGCACCTCATTATAAAGTGACCAGATTATTTTCGTAGGGTGGGTGATTCGATGCTTGTCAGGGTAAGTCTAGTGGTTTTGATTTACAGTTCTTAGGTGAGGTGAGGTGTTGTTTTGTGAGAAGTGAGAGGATAAAGGCTAAATGCAAATGGATTAAGTTGAAATTCTAAAGGTGAAATGCTTATGTTGAAAGCTGAGAGGAAGGCTTATGTTTAATGGTGAAAGGATATCTCAAGCCCCTTCCAGAATGTCTCTATCCCCTCCCTGAAGACTGGCTATGTCTGGTATATACACTAATTCAGCTCCTCAAACTCATAATTGATCATGGGTTGGTTGAGGACTAATCCTTCATCTCCTTCAAATCATATTCCAACTCCTAATATCTTGTTTGAATATGCCACTAAATATTTCATATATATATTTCCTATGCTACTAAACCAACATTTTCAAATACATGGAATTCATAATTAACTTTCTATGAGTCAAGGTCAACAAATAAATCAGAGTACAATGTATTAAAAAATTCATAGTTTAGGTAATCAAGAATTTCCTTATCATATGAATCACTTTATTTATCATGTATTGTAATATGTTCCATGACAGTACATCCAATAAACATACTCTTGTTATTACATAAATCCAAACTCTAAGTGTCCATGAAAACTAGTGGTACATTCTTGATTATTGCACAAGTTGATTGATCAAGAGCCATATGCTTATTTTGTTCAAAATATTTGTCAAAAGAAAGGGGTCTATTGTTTTCAATCACCGAGTCATTATTTAAATATTCTATAGATAAGAGTTTCATTCTGATAGTAGGTGAATATTTTTCCTCTAACTAATCTTCCTCTTGTTTCTCTTCAATTATAATTTGTAAGTAAGTAGAATAGGGTTCATGCTTCTAGTCTAAGATATATCATCCCATGTATTTCTACTTCTACATGATCATTACTACTTACAAAAACAAGGACATCTCCGACTAGTTATGCCCATACTCATGAAGGGGTTTGTGGTTACACATAGGTCCCTCTTGGTCATGGATACACTAGGAGGAATAACAACAAGAGGCACCATATAAGTCTATGTCTGTGTTGGTTGGAAGACCATGTCTGTGTTGGTTGTAAAACCATGGTGAGCGATATATATGATGCATATCTTATTGTGTTGAAGCTAGTAGATCTAAACTAGAATCACAAGTGTGGTCACTCTCTAGCATTCTTCGATATCATAAAAATGGAACTATGATAGTTTTAGAAAAAAAATGTAACTCTGATTGTTTCAGTGCATGATAGTTTGAGAAAAAAATTATTTCAATCTCCTTCAAGTGCCACCAAAATCATTAATATACAATAACTTGGACAAAACTGAGAATGGGAATTGGTTGCAATAAGAACTACATGCTCCATAAGACTGCCAAACTGTAGATGATTCAGATCTGCCAAGGCTGATAAACTAATCCTTCTACGACACCTTTCTCATTTCCTATTGGATTCTCTGAGTAATGCTTTCTTTTCCCAACCTCTCTTCACAACTAGAAAATGCAAACTCATAGACTAGCTTAGTTCCTTGTCAATGTTGTTGTTGTTAACAACAACTTAGTTGATTATGTGCCCTTGTACTATCTAAATTACTTGAGATTTGTTAATTAACATATCAAATTAATATTGGAATGCAGAACATCAAAGATGAGTCAAATTTGAAGGTTGACAATGGATGAATACCATGCATATGATGAGAGAATAGTCGATGAGAATGATATGGATAGATATCCATGTCCATGTAATGATTGTCCTAGTGGAAAGGTGAGAAAAATAAATTTGACTTATAGACATATGATAAGACATGGGCATAGTGGTGTAAGTCCCATTTTGTGTTGAATCTCTACTCAATAAAACATAAAAGATCATGTGGGTTGATTTATTTTTGTCCAAGACTAAAACTTGATTTTGTTTCTGAACTTTGTAAGGACAAGATGAGGCCTCCCTTCAACTAAGTCTTGTGTTCCAATATTTACTACTGTGCATCCAATGGAATTTGATTTTCATTTATTTCTCATGGATTAATCTTTGGTTTCGTATTTATTGCTCGATCATCGATGGTTCTAGGAATAGCCAAATTGATCAATTTGCATAGAAGAATGTCATTTTTCACTATATCAAAGAGATGATTTGTCATAGGATAAATTGAGAGGTATCTTTTCACCACTGGATAATATCTAAGGTAGATATTGATATGAAAAAAAAATTTACCTTCTCAGATTCACCAATTGTGTAAAGCAAGGTGGTTAGAAATGTAGATTTGTTCTTGGAAGCACTTAATTTTGTATCTTCCTGTGTCTGCAAATTAAGATAAATCCATAGAAAACCTTTGAAATCCACAATCTCTTTTTCAGTTGAATGGTATTCCCCCACAACAACTCCTACCTCCTCCTTTATGAATAACTCCTCAAAAATCTTTCAGTTTAGTCATTTTAGAGCTCAAATCCCCAACAGTTAATTCACCCTTCTCCTTATTCATGGATGCATATTGTTATTTTAAAGTTTGAAGCTCTGTCTGGGTGAATTGGATCTAAAGCCAAGGATCTGAAACCAATACTACCACATAGCCTTCCACTTCCATTATCAAGTGGTAAATACACCTTTGAAGTACTATCATCAATAACAATGTTTGAGAAACTACTAGTTACACTTCCATTTTCACTATCTGAAATCCCTGCATCTTCACTGGTTTGTTTTGTAAGACTCCAAAGCATAATGATTACAATCAATATAATAAGTATCATTTTAGTATTGACCTCAACAATGTCTTCAGGTAGAAGGAAAACTGAGCATCAAAGCTTCCTTGCCACATTGGTTATATAGGTTGCATTCAACCTCTTTTCTTCCTCATTCTCGCCTTTTGTGACAATGTACCAGTTCACAACCCTAGGTTCCACAAAACTAATTATATTATCAATATTCCTTTGTTGATTTGGTATTGAAGATGGAAATATATAAATACAAGAGCAATACAAAATAAATAAAAAGTTTGTTTTTATTGAGGTAATTTTTGTAGGTAATTATTATAAGATGTAAATGTCCACTCCTATACAGGCGGTGTCCTTTTTTATATGTGGAAATACAAAAAAGTCCCATTTTGTGTTGAATATATACTCAATAAAACATAATAGATGTGGGTTGATTTCTTTTTTTCCAATATTGAAACTTGATTTTGTTTCTGAACCTTGCAAGGATAAGATGAGGCCACCCTTCAACTAAGTCTCATGTTCCAATATTTACTACTGTGCATCCAATGGAATTTGAAGAATTGAGACAAAGTGTATGTTTTTCATTTATTTCTCATGTGTGGAGAGCTTGGACACTTTTCTAGCCAATGCACCCAAGCTAAGAAGGGATTTGGTGAAAGAGGGAGAAGAAAAGATATTGCAGCCTCAACAGAAGTTGAAAACAAAGAAGAGGAAGATGAGAAGCAGTTGGCTGCCACAGCTAGAGAGTTTTCTAGAATATTTAAGGATGAATACACTTTGTTCTTGGATACAAAGGATAGAATCAGGGCAGGCTGGTACATAGACAACGGGGCCACAAGTCACATGACACGTGATCGACTTGCAATTCAAGAATTCTCAAGTCAAGCTTCATGAATTTTTAAGTGTGGGGTGCATTCCAGTATGATGGAATTTCATGGAAAAGAGGCAGTATAACTACAACTAGAATCAAGAATAATTTTTAGGATACCATAAGTATTGTACGTACCATGTATGAGAATTATCTTGCTCTCAATCTCAGCCTTGGAGCATCACGACTATGGGGCAAGCTTCTTTGGTTGTATTCTATGCATCCATTCAATTAAAAGTCAAGAACCAAGACCACCTGTAATGATAGGCATAAGTGAATATGGGATATATCAACTATAGGGACAACCTGTTTATATACTCACAGAAGAAAGAAATGAGTCTACAAGTCAAAATGTAAGAGAACATGAGGTTATTCTCATTAGACCCACATGGTGGGAATGGACTCAATTGGATGAATGGGGATACTCAGATAATCCTGGTACAAGGTGTAGCAAATCCATCCTAGAAGAACAAATAGAATGTTCAGACATGGAACGGTTGGGCCTCTCGGGCTCAAAGGGAAAAACACATAGTGAATTGGATCCTAGAGGAGACAGCTCCAGTGACTTTACATCCCTCGCTAAGAGGGAGTTTTAGACTATAGCTCAGGAAAGTAACTCCTCCTCATTAGGGGTGTTTAGTATTGAGGAGGAAGCCCATATTTTGACTAGAAAAAAAAAAATTAAATGGTGGGGGCCACCTAAATCAAGCTAAGATTGCATCTCAGCCATTGATGCATATCAGTTCTTGATTAAGTCTCCACCATTGGATCAAGTTCATAATGAGAGGATATGAGGGATAGGAATGATTGAGGAAAATATGCTAGGGTTACAAGTAACCTGGAAGCCTCACTATCAATATAAGAGAAAAGAGAGTGAGTTCGACTAGAGAGAGGAGGCACTCCAAAGAGGACCGAGACAGGGTCTGCAAGAAAACAAACAAGAGGAGGTCGAGAAGGGTCGAGATAGAGACCAATTCGGGTCTCTATGTGTGCACAAGGAGGAAAGCCTAACCAGAGATCCAGTCGGGTCTCATAGAGACCAAGTAGGGTCTTTATGCATGCATAAGGAGGAAATCAGTTCAGGTCTCATTATGTGAACAAGGATCTGAGTTAGGGAAAGCAATTCAGGTCTCACTGCCTAGATGAGGAGCCGAGTTAGGGCCAACGTTCATCACAGTCAAGGAATATAGGTCAAGCTAGGCCTGAATGAGGTAAAGGAGCTAAGTTATGGAAAGTATGACATATGCTCATATTACACACTCGTCCAGTCTAAAAGGAAAGTTTACCCAGGTCAAAGGTAATTGTATAATCTATGCTTTGAGAAGATATTAATCGAATATAGACCGAGTAGCAGTTCTAGTTTTGTATTTTGTAGTTTTGTAAGTATTACCAGCAGAAGTATGGACTTTTACAGGTCGTACGATATATGTAAACTCGGATTGAGTAAATGTTATGCTTGCAACAGACTGATATAAATAAAATTGCATTATTTTGATGATATTAATTGATGTTGTGTTGTTTTAATGGTGTGGTTGTCATAGGAAAGAGAAGAGTTTAATTCTAGTTCTCTTCAGAAATATTTTATCCTTCTTAGTGTTATTTTTCTTCAAATCTCTTTTGAATTCGAATGGTATTCCCCCACAAAAAATCCTACCTCCTCCTCGATGAAAAACTCCTCAAAAATATTTCAAAGCAAATTTTCAAGACCAGAGAGTGTTTC
Source organism: Picea mariana (assembly GCA_032191745.1). NCBI lineage: Eukaryota > Viridiplantae > Streptophyta > Pinopsida > Pinales > Pinaceae > Picea > Picea mariana. The sequence goes on along the minus strand of JASDQU010502084.1, from coordinate 176,757 downwards.
CTAGCCTCCCTTTCCCACTCTACAGGCTCCCATGTAGAAACCCTTAATGTCAAGAATGAATCTTCCTTGCAAAATCTTATGTGCTCTTGAAAAAACACATAATTTTCCATTGAGTGGAGTCACAATGCCAAATACTTGTCTATAATTTTATTAGGAGCCATAGGAAAAGTAATAGGACACTAGCCACTATTAGAATCCCAAGCTGCATTCTTTGGGAAAACCTTAATAAACCATTGGTTGAGAAACTTAGACAACTGACTGGTAGAAAAAAACTTTAGATTCCAAAGAACAGAAGTCATCACTAATATTATCCCACATTGAATTGAAAAACCCACAAGGTATTTCATCCATGCTTGGAGATTTACCATTCTACATAGAATATAATACAACAAATAATTCTCCCTTGGAAAATCACTATCTAACATGTTCCTATCCCTGAAACAAACCTTATGAGGGACCAGATAATGATAAGCATCTCTAGTAGCCACCACACCATCCATCAAAGCATAATAAAAAAAAATATTCTGAAAATGGGAGCTAATCATATCTCTGATCTTAGTAAGACCCTTAGTAATAAATCCATCAACATGATGCCACCCAAACACCCTTAGTAGGGTATTTATGCATGCATAAGGAGGCAAGCAGTTCAGGTCTCATTGTGTGAACAAGTATCTGAGTTAGAGAAAGTAGTTTGGGTCTCGCTACTTGGACGAGGAGCTAAGTTAGGGCCAGTGTTCATCACAATCAAGGAATATAGAGTGAGATAAGCCTACAGGAGGTAAAGGAGTCGATTTAGGGAAAATATGACATACACTTGGAATACACACTCATCCAGTCTGAAAGGAAAGTTTCCCTGGGTCATAGGTAATGGTATAAGCTATGCTTTGAGAAAATACCAGTCGAATATAAACCGAGTAGCAGTTCTAGTTTTGTATTTTGTGGTTTTGATAAGTATTACCAACATAAGTACATACCTGTACAGGTCATATGATATATGTAACTCATCTTGAGTAAATGTTATTCTTGTAGTGAACTGATATAAATAAAATTGCATTTTTTTTATGATATTCATTGATGTTGTGTTTTTTTAATGGTGTGGTTGTCATAGGAAAGAGAAGAGTTTAATTCTACTTATGTTCAAAAATATTTTATCGTTCTTAGTGTTATTTTTCTTCAAATATATTTTTCATTCGAATAATATTCTCCCAAAACAACTCCTACCTGCTCCTCGATGAACAACTCCTCAAAACTCTTTCATTTAGTCATTCTAGAGCTCAAATCCCCAACAATTAATTCACCCTTATCCTTCTTCATGGATGTAGATTGTTATTTTAAAGTTTGAAGCTCCACCTGGGTGAATTGGCTCTATATCAAAGGATATGAAACCAATACTTCCACATAGCTTGTCACTTCCATTATCAAGTGGTAAAGAAGCCTTTGAAGTACTATCATCAATAACAATGTTTGAGAAATTGCTAGTTACACTTCCAATTTTACTATCTGAAATCCATGCATCTTCACTGGTTTGTTTTGTAAGACTCCAAAGAATAATGCTTGCAATCAATATAAGTTTTATTTTAGGATTGACCTCAACAATGTCTTCAGGTAGAGGGAAAATTGAGCATCCAAGCTTCCTTTCCACATTGATTATATAGGTTGCATTCAACCTCTTTTCTTCCTCATTCTTGCATTTTGTGACAATGTACTAGTTCACAACCCTAGGTTTCATAGAACTCAATATATTATGAAGATTCCTTTTTTGATTTGGTATTGAAGATGGAAATATATAAATACAAGAGAAATACAAAATAAATAAGTTTGTTTTTATTGAGATAATTTCTGTAAGTAATTATTATAAGATGTAAATGTCCACTCCTATATAAGTGGTATCCCTTTATTCTTGATGCTTAACCTTTGTCTGATATTGAATATAGTGCTCATTTTTGCTAAGGTGACATGACTATAGATAATGGAGATTTGCTTGATTCTTAACCTTTTTTACTATTGATATATAGTGCTACTTTTTTCTTAGGAAAATCGACTACAAATATCCAAAGTTATGAATTGTAAGGTTAACTGCCTTGGACAATGAGATCATTTCTTGTAAAATAATGCTTTAAATTCTTTTAATACCACAATTACTATCATATTGTAAAACAGATTCGAAGGCTCATCACAATGTTTCATGTTCTGCACTTCTTTTTTTACATCTCTTTCAATGCTTGTTGCAATTCTGTTGTTTCATTGTTTGAAAAAGAGAACAGTTCCCTTGGAGATAGTTTGTAGCTAATTTTAAATGTTGTATATATATTTTCATGATGTTTAAACCACATGCAGAGCAATCATACAAAACATGCAGTGTCTCCAAAAGGAAAATGAATTTATAATGTCAACAGAGCTCCGAAGATTGCACAAGAGCATGTCAATATTGGTCATAGTGATCATGAAGAACTTGTCGAGCAATGTGTAAAGGACATTGTTGATAGTGGTGTTGAATTTGAGGTAATCAAATTTATCAAATTTTTGTTGTGATAATTAATCTATCCCAATGTTTTGTCATAAATTTTCATGCTTAAAATGTTATTTTTGACAAAACATTATTTCTTGTATTCTTCATACTTTTGAATGCTTAATAAGACATTATTCATACTTTTGAATGTTTTATATTTGTTTTTCATGATGAAACCATATGCAGGGAAACTCTATAAAAGCAGCACAATGAAAATGACAAGTCCTTATTAAAAGAGCTATGAAAGATGCACTAAGTGATCTCAATATTGATATCGATCATATTGACGTTGAACTCGAGAATAATGTGTTGTATATTCATAGTGGTACTAGTGAACTCGAGGTGAGTGCAATAATTAAAAGCTAAATATTATAATATAATTCTTGTTTTAACATTTTTCATATCTCAAGATAATGTGTATTTCTTTTTTTTCTTGCATAAATGTATTTGAAGGAAGGAAGCTTCACATGGTGGCCTTCGAAATATTTACAAAAAATGGCATAGATGATTTTTATCGCAGTTGTTAGACAGCTTGGCCCACTGCTTTTATGCAATTGTTTGAATGTATGTTTAGGGATCTTTTATATTAAGGTGTATTTGTAGACTTGGAAACTCTCAGTGACAGTACTGTACTACTTTGGCATTATATATATATATATAATCATTGTGTAGTTCACAATATTATGTGTTAATTTGTTTCCGTTTATGCAATAGCTTGAATGTATATTAATGTTCATGGATCTTTTATTATGATGGATGTTTAATTATGGTGTATTTGTGGACTTTGATATTTTTTAAAATGTGTGTGTGTGTGTGTGTGTGTGTGTGTGTGTGTTAATTTGATTTTATGCACATTCAGTAGTTTGAATGTACATTGTTCATGGATATTATATTATGGTGCATTTGCATACTTGGAAACTCTTAGTCACAACACTACTTTTAACATTTTTTATTATATATATCTTCATCTTGAAGTTCATTTAAATTTCAATATTATAAGTTTTAATTTGATTTTATGTCAGATTACTTTAGTTTTTTATCATAATCATGTTATAATTAATCTTTTATCTTTTATTTTATGTTTTAATTTAAGTTTAATACTAAGTTATTTAATGTTTTAATTTAAGTTTAGTACTATGTTTATTTCTTCATTACACAAGTAATTTATGTAAATAATAAATTATTCATATCATTATATAATTGGACATTTACTATTAAACGTATAGTTAATATAATGATTATGCAACTAATAAACATTATATCAATACACTATCAATTTACATAAATCAATGAATCAAAATGACTAAATATACTACCAGTTGATGACAATAACTAATACAAATAACTATATTTACGAGTTGTTGATGACAATAAATGACTACCACAACTAAATAAATTACTAGTTAATGACAATCAATGACTATAACAATAACTAAATATACTACCAATTGATGGAAATTAGTGAATAAAAATAACTAAATAAACTACTAGTTGACGGAAAATGTTGATTACAATGACTAAATATACTACCCGTTGACGGAAAATGATGATTACAATGACTAAATATACTACCATTTGATGGAAATAAATTATACAAATGACTAAAGTTACTACTTATTGATGACAATAATAGACTACCACGACCAAATAAATGACCAGTGAACAATAATTAATGACTAAACCAATGCCTAAAGTTACCACTAAAATGATCAACCAAAACAACCAATAAATGACTAAAATTGTTTAGTCATATATTTGGTCAAGTTATATATGTTCGGAAATATACTACTAGTAGTCAAGTGACTAAACTTAGTCATTTATATGCAATTTTTAATCATTTTTTTATTCATAAATTTGTCTTTTTCTACTAGTGCTTGCAAAAGATGTTGTATTTCACATCTTGTAAGAAGTTTAATAAGAGCAACTAAAAGACATTGTAAAAGATATGGACACATTGATGGGGGATTGAATGAATATCGTCCTATGGTTATTAGCTATATATTGATCATTATCTGGATTTATATTGATTGTATTTATAAAATTTTATATTCTTTTAATATTTGTTATACACACTAATTTTGCATGATTGTTTGTAATTATAAAGTTAGAATTGCCTCCTAACTTTATGCAGAATGCACCAAGTAGTAGTAGAAATGATGTTTTACAAGTCGAGGAACATGAAGTGAATAATGAAGATCAAGTTAATGATCCCATGGAAGAAGATGAAAATAACAACATAGTTCAAGATGATGGGACAAATCAAATGATCCAAGACTTGTTCGCTTAGTCAGATGAGGATGGGGACAGTGATGGTATTTATGATGAACCTCTGATGGAAAAGGAAAATAAACAACTTTATAAAGGCTCAAGAATAAATCTTCTCTCTACTACATTGTTGTTGGTGAACTTAAAGGTTCTAAATCATTTGTCAAACACTTGTATGACACATATCCTAAGATATGTAATATGTTTCATCACATATACATAAAGGTTGTTTTTTTCTCCTTTTTTTAGTGTTAATTAATGTGTGAAATAAGAATGAGATATTTATGATTAGTATTCTTTATATTAACTAGTTATTTTTTATGTTGTACAATTGTTAGGTGAATTTTTGTTACCATCGTCAAATATTTTACCTCCCACATATCGATATTTACATGTCATTATGAAATCATTAGAATGGTGTATCAAACTATATATGTGTGTCCTAATGATCATATTATATATTATGGACAAACAAAACAAAATGTCTACAATGTCATATCAGTAGATATCAAATCGATCAAGTAACAAATAGGGTTCCTCAAAAGGTTCTTCGTCATATTTCCATAATTCCACATTTGCAGTGATTGTTCAGGTGAGAAAGCATAGCACAGTTTATGGATTACCATGCATGGAACATAATTGGATATGGTATTCTTCAAATGCCTTCAGATTGTTAGGAATTTAGGGAAATTGAGGAAAAATTGGCAGAATTTAAAGATGAATCTCGTAATGTTAGGCTTTCATTGGTAGTTGATGGTGTTAATCCATTTGGAGAGCTTAGGTCTGTTTACTCAGTGTGGCCTATTTTTGTTATCAACAATGACATTCCTCCTTGGATGTCAATAGAGGGAGCACATAATATTGACAATGATTGTTCCAGGTATTTATTTACATTAAATTTTTGAATGTAACATTTTCATTTGTTTCTTTTTTGTAGAATATCTTTTATTTATTTATTTACATATATAATATACATATCATGGTATTAATTATGTGTAATTTCAAACAATTAGGTAAGTACAAAGTTAAATATATGAATGTATATCGAGCCTCTTATCGATGAGCTACTAAATTTATGGGTCGGGATCACTATGTATGACATATGTAAGCTAATCGGGGAGAAGAAATTTCAATTTTGTGGAATACTTGTATGGAAAATTCATGATTCCCCGGGACTAACACATTTTTGTGGTATGTAACATTCTATTGCACTTTAACACTATATAATTATTTAAATATAACATGCATTTTTTTAAATAATCCCATCGTATAATTGATATTAATCCATTTGTTGCAGGTATTCAAACGAAGGGTAAGTTTTCATGTCCAGTTTGTGGTCCTAAGATGAAGTATCACCATTCAAAAAGTTTAGGAAAGATTGTGTTTGATGAGTAGAGGAACTTCCTCCCTAAGAACCATAGGTATCGTACTATTGAAAAACATCTTTTCAATTGGAAAGAAGAGACTGGATTAAAACCACAAAGAATAACACCTCATCAATGGAGGTTGGAATATAACAAAAATTGTCAAGGTACACAAATTATTTATATATCGTATGTGTAATATTGTTTTGAATTTTAATTTTAATTGTTGAATTTATTTTACCATATTTGATAATTATTGATGTGATGTCTTTTATGCTTCATCTTACGGCCTCCATCGTGAAGGTATTAATAATGGGATTCCACAAGGAATTAAATGTTATCCCACTCAATTCATGAGGTTGCCCTACTATGAGGAGATAAAAATAGCTCATTTGTTTGATACAATGCATATCGGGAAGAATGTGACAAAAATGTTATGGCGAATCATAGATGGTAGGAGGGATAAAGAAAAAATTGTCAAAATGTGTACTAAAATTCAAGAAGTCAATCATGCAATGCAAAGTGTGATCCGATAAAATCATGATGGAGAGAAAAATAACCTTCCATGGTTATTAACAGAGCAAAAAAGCAATGATGTAAAATAGGTCATTCAAAGAATTAAATTTCCCACACGATTTTCTTCAAACATAAATAATATTTTAACGAAGAAAGGTGAATTTGGTGGGGTAAAAACACATGATTGGCATACCTTCATTAAGGTAATAATTTTGGTATACATATTTACATATTGGCCGTAAACATTTTTTAAGATTTTATTTTTTTTGGTCTACTTTGGAAACAAATAACAATTCATTTGTGTTGTTATAGTATGTTCTACCTCTATCTCTCCCAAAGGACTTTGACAAGAATGTCAAACAAGTTATATATGATCTTGGAAAATACACGAGGCAAGTAGTTGTGATTTATATCCAAAATGTTTTTTCAATTTGTTGTTGTACTTAATGACATATGGTTTACTTGTAATGTAATATATATTATGTTTTGTTGAAACATGTTATTTTCTTGCGTCATGATCTGTAGATGGTTGTCATTGAAATAAATCCATCAAGATGATATAAAGTATTGGAAGAGAGAAATTCTTCGGGTAATGTGTGAAATGAAAAAGTATCTACCTCCAACATTTTTCAATGCACAAGAACACTACCTCATACACCAAGTTGAGGAGATTGCAATGTGTGGACTTGTACACACAAGGTCAATGTAGATGGTGGAGAGGCACTTGAAATCATTGAAGGATTTGGTTAGACAAAGAGCATGTTGTGAGGGTTCTATGGTGGAGGGATATATGGTATATCAATCCATGGTGTATATTAGTTAATATCTTCCTAAATTAACAACACCATCTATGCATACAGTGGATCTCATTTGGGATGTGAAATCCATCAAAACATTTGAAGGGGAGCACCTGTTGGGGAAAGGTAGAATGAAGAAAGTGAGAGGTAATTAAATTGTGGATATTTATAATACATATAACTTTTCATTTTTTGTGTAATATATTATCATACTTATTTATTATTTATTCTTTCATCAATTATTAATGTTTACCATGGTTTTAAATAATTTTTAATATTGGTGAATTATGATTTTTTGATTCAATTGCTCAAGACCGGGATGCCCTACATTTATACATTGCAAACAATATTGATTGGATGAAGGCATGGATTGAAAGATGTAAACCACATCATGGCGGTAGGGTATCATGGAAACAATTGTCTAAATTGGTCAGATAAGCTCATCGTAATGGAGATGCCAATGTTACGCAGAGGGAAATTGATTTAGCATATGGTTTGAAAGATGGACAAGAAAGAAAATTCACCCATTTTATTCAGTTAATTTATATTATATTAATGTGAGTGGAGGTTTGTTTTTTCCAGATACTTTCCAAGTTATATAAATGTGTTTATTAATTGGCAATGCATCTTTTACATGTCTGGCATATTGCAGTTGAAACACCACAAGGTTATGTGGTGCAATGGACATAAATTTCACATCAAACAATTGGATGAAACTAGGAAAATATTTGATAGTGGGATAACTTCAGTGTTCCAGGTCACTAATGTTTCCTCTAGGAGTGATAAACATCGTCGAGAATCTAAAAATAGATATTATGGGTATTTGGATGATATACTTGAGTGTGACTTTAATTCCTTCAAAATATTTTTGTTCGGCATCAAATGGTATAGGTTATGAATGCATGAATGTGATAAGTAAAGAAATATTATTCAACATGCCAACAGATTTTTGATGATTAAAACAATGATGTTTGAAAGAGGACATGATCGCTATGTTTTTCCAAGACAATGTGAATAGGTATTTTACACAAAGGTTCCAGATCAGAGGGATTGGTCATTTATTGTTAGATATGATCCAAGAGGAAGGCCAGTAAAGTATATTGTAGAGGAAGAAGATGATATTGAAGAAGAATATGATGTGCCAGAGATAGATTGGGAAGATTGGTCAACGGATGGAGAAGACAGGGAAGATGAACCGGGTGTAGGAGACAATATAGTTCTTGACGATGATGTCAATGAAGATATGCTTGAAAATGAAATTGATGGCGATGATGATATCATCAATCCTTTCAACATTGTTTCTAAACCGGATGATGATACAGATGTATATTTGGATGAAGAAGAAGATACAGAAGAAGGATGATACATATGTTGAGTTGGATGAGGTATGTAACTATATATTTTAATTTGTATGAAATATTCTCTTTAAATAAGTTACTTATGTGGGTTAATTACATGTTTTTAAGTTTTATGCCATTTTTTTATATCCTATGTTACATGTTGTTTATTATGTCAAACCTAAAAATAGTGGCCGTAGTGTACATGATAAAATAAAATTATCATTTAGAAACTCATAATTTCATTTTCCTTAATTGATTTTTGTTTTGGTAGTTTCTATGCATGATTACTATGTTGCTTTTGTTTATTTTCTATTTTATATATTGGCTATTGGGGAATTGAAATTGATGTGAGGGGGAGGGGAGGGGCCATATGATCTTCCACCTTCATGTGGTTGGCCTTGTTCAGTAGAGAATAAATTATTCTCGAAACCAAGAGAAGTTCATTCATCTTTATACCATCATTGTAAATGTCATCATTGTTGTCATAGTATTGCAACAATGATGTGGGGACGTGTGTCTCGAATTAATTTTAAAGGAAAAAACTAAAATACATTGTACTAGGGCTAGACATGGGAAATAGTGACCTGTGAATGGGGCCAATGTTGAAATTTTTTCAAAGTATTTCTAATTGCACTGAAATTTGGCATGGGTATATTGTTCACATACCTTGACAATATGGTCAGAGGGTTTCAAGACTCAAAATCACTCAGACAATCACTATATATATCTTATCTCATCCTCGTTCTGTTTGAATTTTCTTAGACTAATGTGATGCATAGAACTCCAGACATACCCATTGTCATGGTCATGCTCTTTATATTCATCATTTGTGTCGTTCAAAACCAACATTATGTCAATTAGGCCCATGATTTTGGTCTTGGAAAGAAGAAGGTGGTAGATGAGATTTCATATTTAAATAAATATTTACTACTAATATATTCTATATGGAGAAAAAAAGTACCTAGATGAGAGAAAAGAACAAAGACAAGAAATAATTGATATTGAAGCTTGTGTGATTAATCAAGTACTTATTTATAGACGTTATTACATTCCCTTGTAGTACTAGATGAGGGATCATGCGTCTCAATCGAATTTTAAGGGAAACAACTAAAAGACATTGTACTAGGGCTAGAGTACATGATGGGCAATAATGACATGTGAATGGGGTCAATGTTGAAATTGTTTCAAAAAAAAATTGTATGCACTGAAATTTGACATGGATAGACTACTCACATGCATTGACGATATGGGAGGGTTTCCAAACTCAAATATCATACACACACCCACTCGATATATCGACCCATCTCGTCCTTGTTTTGTTTTAATTTTCTCGACAAAATTTTAAAGGAAACAACTATTAAAAGACATTGTACTAGGACTAGAGTACATGATGGGAAATAGTGACCTGTGAATGGGACCAACATTGAATTTTTTTCAAAATATTTTTTTATGCACCAAAATTTGA
>JASDQU010502084.1:152017-165840 GCA_032191745.1 Picea mariana | reverse complement strand
AAGTAACTCCTAGGGGTAGAGGAGGTAGATTTGTAGGAGAATGTTTCAAATTTCATAAACATGAGAAAAAAACTTTTGAGTGTGAAAACTTGAATATAAATAGAAGACAAGAAGGGAGAACTAATGTTACTTAGAGTGTTCAGATCCCACTTGGATCTGTAGTCAAAGATAATATCATGTGTTTATGAAGTTCAAAGCGAACATGGGGAAACCCTAATGTTTAGAAGAGTGTTGTTGAAGCTGGAGAGTCAACCTAAGCATAAAGTACTAGAGTAATGCAAAGAAATATTCAAGATTGTATGTAATTTGGAGGTAAGTTTTGTAACCTCATTGTATATAGTGGTAGTACTAAAAATTTGGTGTCTAGGGAGGTTATTGAAAATTTGAAGATAAGATGCATTTTTCATCCCAATGCATATAGAGTCACTACTACATTTTGAAACAGTTCCAATGAATTATTTCCGACGGTATGGAAAAAATTGGTCGTATTATCGAAAAATACAAGATAAATATTTCAATTTTTCAATTTTTTTGCAATCCTGGTCGCATTCATCGGACTTGCAACAGAAACCTTTAGATTCTTTTCACTTCTGATTGTTACTCTATATTCATCTCAATACCAACAATATATCTATGTTTGTCTCAATTCCGACGATATCTCTAGTTTTGTCTCACTACCGAGACTAGTAGTCTTATATGTTGCTCTCTTCAAATGGTCACCCACTATTTGACTAAGTCAACATTGACTTGGTGAACTGTGATCAGAATTTCGACGGACAAAAAATAATAAATATGTTTCATTTTAGAGATGTTGCAATAGATTTTCTATAATGACGATGGTTCATAAAAGGTATAAGGTGTTCTTKTCAAGCGAAAAACAGATTTATTTTCATAGGTCAATTGCATTAGAATAATATAATAGATATTATATTACATGACTCAATTTTATAAGATAATCATCACTGTTTTTTTGTGGGGAAGAATGTTAGAAAATATTAGAGGTGGGAAAAAAGTAAAGAGGGTGAAAAGGGTGACGGTAAATATTATTGCCCTTCACTAGTAGAATTTGGCAAATAAATGACTACGTGACTAAAAATTTTAGTCACGACATGAAAAAATGACTAAATTCTATTATTGTTTTGCAACATAGTTAGAAATGAATAAATAGATGACTAATTTGATTGTCGGGAAAAAAAAAATCTAAATAATTAGTCACACAAATAACAACGACTAAATAAATGACTAATTTGATTGTCAAGTAAACACAACTAATAAATATTAATAGTCACACAATATAATTTGCAAACTTTATATACACTATAGCTATGTGGATGATTTAAAATTTATTAATTATCAATGGTTATGAAAAATATATCACATTTCGTAATATTATAATAAATTATATAATATTATAATGTTGTTTTTATAATAATTATTGCTATCATTTCACTCATTTCATGGCATAGATGACAAATCTTGACAATTAATGTATTCTGACTACTCTTTGAAGTGGTGGGGAATAGGGTTATATTGGTCGCGTTCATAATTTTATGAGAGCGCATAGAATTGATGAGGGCACAAATGATGGGAGAACACGGTGTTCTTTATAATTTGACAAGGGCATAGAGAAGGTGGGAGAATACAATGCACTTCAGGTAATTATACAACTAGTCCATGGGCACAGAGGGCATGCGTGCAGTGGTAAATATTCGACGTGGCATAAGGAGGTGTTTTTGGGGTTTCATGTAATATACAACTAGTCCATGGAAGCAGAGGGAGTGGGTGCAGTGGTAATTATTCGACGGGCAGAGGGAGGTGTATTTGGGGTTTCCTACCTGACCAATATTGCGTAGAGGGAGTGGGTGCAGTGTTAAATATTTGATGAGGCAGAGGGAGGTGTAATTGGGGTTTCCTTCCCGACCAATATTGGATCCCATTAGTAGTATTGGAGCCGGTGAGGTCTGAATTAGAGATGTAGCAGACCAAAGGAGAGGGGTTTTAGCTAATTGGACCATTAGAGCTCGCAACTGACTAGAGGAGAGGGGTTTTAGTTAATTTGAGCAATGGAAGTTGTATAGGTATATAAGAAACTACCAAGATGGATAAAAATATTTTGGAGAGAATGTGGAGACTTCTCAAAAGGTGAAGTAAGAATTCGAATTTGTAGTGGCCTTCTGCATCGAAGTCACAGGTAAATATTTTTTTTTTTGCAAACCCTAGATGTTTGTTTGTATTTTCTATTTTTGTATTGGGATCTATTCCTTTCTGGATATTTACATTTGAAAACCCTAGATATTTATGTGGATGATGAATTTTCTTTGACACATCTAGTGTTACTATATCTTCCACATATGTCAATTGAAAACTACCATCACCATGCACCTCGCTGGAAATTGACCAGCTTGTTTTCATGGGGTGGGTTATTTGGTGCTTGTGAGGGTAATTCCGGTGGTTCTGATTTCCAGTTCTTAGGTGAGGTGAGGTGTTGTTTTGCGATAGGTGAGGGGATAAAGGCTAAAGGAGAATGGATTAAGTTGACATTATAAAGGTGAAATGCTTCTATTGAAAGGTGAATGGAAGGCTTCTGGTTAATGGTGAAAGGCTCTCTCAAGTCCCTACCTTTGAGAGAGCCTTTCACCATTATATATTCCTTTGAATGCCTCACCCTTAGTATACAACATGAGCACTAGAAATCCTTGACATCATGTATTTTATTCAATTTTGAGACTCTTAAATTTCTAGCATATTTCTTGTACTCACAACTTATTTATATCTTCTCTTAGTTAAACATTCAATTTTTTGTTAGACACTTAGTTATTTCTATATCATCTTTCAATATTGATTGGGTTATTTATTTTTCACTCCCACTTTGTGTGCCTACTTTGCATGTATTTAAATATGGAAAGTAAGGAATAAGTTAATATTTGAGGGAGGGATGATCAATCCATTCCATGTCTTCCATAGGATTACGTATACCTTTGAAGGCCTCACCCTTAGTAGCCAACATGAGCACTAGAAAGCCTTTACATCCTCTCTTTTGTTCAGTGTTGAGACTCTTAAATTTCTATCATGTTTCTTATACTTTCACATTATAATTTATATCTTCTCTTAGTTAAACATTGAATTTTTTGATATTAGACACTTAGTTCTTTCTCTCTCTTCTTTCAATATCGATTGGGGACTTGCTTTTGAACTCCAACTTTTCATGCCTAGATTGAATGTATTGTTTTAGTATCATTGACCTACTTTTATGGTCATTCATTGGACATTACTAAAATTATCTTACCTTACCTTATATTATAAAGACTCAAATTGAAATCAATGATTCCAAAGAACTATTGCAACACATTTGAGCTTAATGTTTCTAAATGACTATTGCAACACTTGTAAGGAGAAGACATGTCACAAGCTATTTTCAGATGGTATTGTATGATTGTATCATTATATGATGTGTGGACTAACCTATTTAAATTTCAAATTGTATGATTGAATGATGCATTGTCTTCATTTGTTATTATTCATAATTCATTATTAATAAAATTACAAATTTTTATTTTTTTTATGTTTTCTATGTATGTTATTTATACATGAGATAAAACAAATTCCCTCTGTTATCTACCTTAATGTACTTTGAAATTTGATGAATCTCTCTAGTGATTCTCAAAAATGATTTCCCCATCTTCCTTTCCTTGAATCTTTATGAATATGAGACACGCCCACAAATAGGTGTGTAATGCATCACTGAAAATATGAAAATAGTTGTAACCCTCAAGAACAATGAAATAAAGGCCTTAATGGGTATGTAATATCATTTCAAAAACTTTATAATTACATGAGACCAAAATTTTACATGAAAGGATAACATATGCACTTGGGTCTTAAATCTTACTAAAAAAGTGTCCCACAAAAGGATCTCAATACTAAAGCAAGTTCTTCTAAGCAGTTTAGTAAGTCCAAATTGCTTGATCTTTTTGCCTCTATAATGAACCTTGAATTTATGGCCTCAACAATTTCTTGTTTCATATTATTGTTCCCATTTTGATCGACATGAAATATAATATGGTTTCCAATTCCAATCTTTCATGCCACATACAACAAATATTGCCTATTCTACATAAAATAGTTGACAAGCCCAATTCAGTGCTAAGGTTTTAGTTTATAATTGATTTCTAAATATAATTTATCGTGAGATGAATTTCTAAGTTAATATTAAGTACTAATATAACTTAGTGATTAAGATAACTTGTTGTACATAGATTCCATAGCTACCCAGAAGTCTTATGATTGAAATTAATTAAAACAGGCTTGCATATCACAACAACCCTTTTGTGTGTCCAAGGATGGTTAAAAATTTCATTTGGTTTACTAAGTTGATACACATTTTAAACGATTCACATTGTAGTATTTTATTTTTATGAAGATTAGTTTGAAAGGGATTGTTTCATATTTATGTTCATGTTCCCATATTTCTCCTAGTGGGGGAGGCAGAATGAGAATCCCTCGAGCCCTTCTAAATTCAACTCTTATTGATCTAAGGATATTGAATTTAGGGATTTGTGTGATAGTGAATGGAAACAAATGGACGATCGGTTGGAGGAATCTATTACATTTTAATTTAGTGAGAATTTTAAAATTAGATATCATTTTCAGGATTAACTGCATAGTGTAAGTCATTAATCTATGACCCATATGCATGAGTATTAGTCACAACTGACGAATAATTCTCATGATTTGAATAGTCCACTTAGCACTCATTGCATCGGGTGATGCTCAACAAAAATAAAATTTGTTGAGTGGGCCAAATCCAAACTCAAGGATCCATAAGAGTAGACATGGATATTGGAAGAAGAAATTTCTAACATTTTCAAACCTAACATGAATGGAATTTTCAATGAAGGAGATATAAGTAACTTAAATATTTTGGAGCCATGAAAAAAAGAGTTTCTTGACTAGGAAGAGTCAAAATGGAGGCCAAAAACTAGAGCAGTTTGGGTAGCACAGGGAGATGAAAACACATGATTTTTTCACAACTATGCAAAGATGATGAAAATATAAAATACCATTTGGAGTGTAAAGAATGAGGTGGGAGGGAAATATAATAGGTTTTCTGGGATGGTTGAGGTGAAAAAAATTCATTTCAATAAGTTTTTTAAGGAACCTCATAGAACAAATATTGTTGACATAATTTAAATGGAAAATTTTTCCTAGTTTTGTAAATCAAGATAATCTTCCGCATATGTCAATTGAAAACTGCCATCACTATGCACTTCATTATAAAGTGACCAAATTGTTTTTGTGGGGTGGGTGATTCGATGCTTGTCAGGGTAAGTCTGGTGGTTTTGATTTACAGTTCTTAGGTGAGGTGAGGTGTTGTTTTGTGAGAGGTGTGGGGCTAAAGGCTAAAGGCGAATGGATTAAGTTGAAATTCTAAAGGTGAAATGATTATGTTGAAAGATGAGAGGAAGGATTATGTTTAATGGTGAAAGGATCTCTCAAGCCCCTTCCAGAATGTCTCTATCCCCTCCCTGAAGACTGGCTATGTCTGTTATATACACTAATTCAACTCCTCAAACTCCTAATTGATCATGGGTTGGTTGAGGACTAATCCTTCAGCTCCTTCAAATCCTATTCCAACTCCTAATATCTCGTTTGAATATGCCACTATATATTTCATATATATATTTCCTATGATATTAAACCGACATTTTCAAATACATGGAATTCATAATTAACCTTCTATGAGTCAAGGTCAACAAATAAATCAGGGTACAATGTATTAATAAAATTCATAGTTTAGGTAATCAAGAATTTCCTTATCATATGAATCACTTTATTTATCATGTATTGTAATATGTTCCATGACAATACATCCAATAAACATACTCTTGTTATTACATAAATCCAAACTAAGTGTACATGAAAACTAGTGGTACATTCTTGATTATTGCACAAGATGATTGATCAAGAGCCATATGCTTATTTTGTTCAAAATATTTGTCAAAAGAAAGGGGTCTATTGTTTTCAATCACCGAGTCATTATTTAAATATTCTATAGATAAGAGTTTCATTCTGATAGTAGGTGAATATTTTTCCTCTAACTAATCTTCCTCTTGTTTCTCTTCAATTATAATTTGTAAGTAAGTAGAATAGGGTTCATGCTTCTAGTCTAAGATATACCATCCCATGTATTTCTACTTCTACATGATCATTACTACTTGCAAAAACAAGGACATCTCCGACTAGTTATGCCCATACTCATGAAGGGGTTTGTGGTTACACATAGGGCCCTCTTGGTCATGGATACACTAGGAGGAATAATAACAAGAGGCACCATATAAGTCTATGTCTGTGTTGGTTGAAAGGCCATGTCTGTGTTGGTTGGAAAACCACGGTGAGCAATATATATGATGCATATGTTATTGTGTTGAAGCTAGTAGATCTAAACTAGAATCAGAAGTGTGGTCACTCTCTAGCATTCTTCGATATCATAAAAATGGAACTCTGGTAGTTTTAGAAAAAAATGTAACTCTGATAGTTTCAGTGCATGATAGTTTTAGAAAAAAATTATTTCAATCTCCTTCAAGTGCCCCCAAAATCATTAATATACAATAACTTGGACAAAACTGAGAATGAGAATTGGTTGCAATAAGAACTACATGCTCCATAAGACTACCAAACTGTAGAGGATTCAGATTTGCCAAGGTTGATAAACTACTCCTTTTATGGCACATTTCTCATTTCCAATTGGATTCTCTGAGTAATGCTTGCTTTGCCCAACCTCTATTCACAACTAGAAAATGCAAACTCATAGACTAGCTTAGTTCCTTGTCAATGTTGTTGGTGTTAACAACAACTTAGTTGATTATGTGCCCTTGTACTATCTAAATTACTTGAGATTTGTTAATTAACATATCAAATTAATATTGGAATGCAGAACATCAAAGATGAGTCAAATTTGAAGGTTGACAACGGATGAATACCATGCATATGATGAGAGAATAGTCGATGAGAATGATATGGACAGATATCCATGTCCATGTAATGATTGTCTTAGTGGAAAGGTGAGAAAAATAAATTTGATTTATTGACATATGATAAGACATGGGCATAGTGGTGTAAGTCCCATTTTGTGTTGAATCTCTACTCAATAAAACATAACAGATCATGTGGGTTGATTTATTTTTGTCCAAGACTAAAAATTGATTTTGTTTCTAAACTTTGTAAGGACAAGACGAGGCCTCCCTTCAACTAAGTCTCGTGCTCCAATATTTACTACTGTGCATCCAATGGACTTTGATTTTCATTTATTTCTCATGGATTAATATTTGGTTTTGTATTTATTGCTCGATCATCGATGGTTCCAAGAATAGCCAAATTGATCAATTTGCATAGAAGAATGTCATCTTTCACTATATCAAAGAGATGATTTGTCATAGGATCAATTGAGAGGTATCTTTTCACCACTAGATAATATCTAAGGTACATATTGATATGAGAAAAAAATGTCACCTTCTCAGATTCGCCAATTGTGTGAAGCAAGGTGGTTAGAAATGTAGATTTGTTCTTGGAAGCACTTAATTTTGTATCTTCCCATGTCTGCAAATTAAGATAAATCCATAGAAAACCTTTGAAATCCACAATCTCTTTTTCAGTTGAATGGTATTCCCCCACAACAACTCCTACCTCCTCCTTGATGAATAACTCCTCAAAAATCTTTCAGTTTAGTCATTTTAGAGCTCAAATCCCCAATAGTTAATTCACCCTTCTCCTTATTCATGGATGCATATTGTTATTTTAAAGTTTGAAGCTTTGCCTGGGTGAATTGGATCTGAAGCCAAGGATCTGAAACCAATACTACCACATAGCCTTCCACTTCCATTATCAAGTGGTAAATACGCCTCTGAAGTACTATTGTCAATAACAATATTTGAGAAAGTACTAGTTACACTTCCATTTTCACTATCTGAAATCCCTGCATCTTCACTGGTTTGTTTTGTAAGACTCCAAAGTATAATGATTGCAATCAATATAATAAGTATCATTTTAGTATTGACCTCAACAATGTCTTCAGGTAGAAGGAAAACTGAGTATCAAAGCTTCCTTGCCACATTGATTATATAGGTTGCATTCAACCTCTTTTTTTCCTCATTCTCGTCTTTTGTGACAATGTACCAGTTCACAACCCTAGGTTCCACAAAATTCAGTATATTATCAAGATTCCTTTGTTGATTTGGTATTGAAGATGGAAATATATAAATACAAGAGCAATACAAAATAAAAAAAAGTTTGTTTTTATTGAGATAATTTATGTAGGTAATTATTATAAGATGTAAATGTCCACTCCTATATAGGTGGTGTCCTTTTATGTGTGTGGAAATACAAAAAAGTCCCATTTTGTGTTGAATCTATACTCAATAAAACATAATATATGTGGGTTGATTTCTTTTTTTCCAATATTGAAACTTGATTTTGTTTTCGAACCTTGCAAGGACAAGATGAGGTCGCCCTTCAACTAAGTCTCATGTTCCAATATTTACTACTGTGCATCCAATGGAATTTGAAGAATTGAGACAAAGTGTATGTTTTTCATTTATTTCTCATGTGTGGAGAGCTTGGACACTTTGCTAGCCAATGCACCCAAGCTAAGAAGGGATTTGGTGAAAGAGGGAGAAGAAAAGATATTGCAGCCTCAACAGAAGTTGAAAACAAAGAAGAGGAAGATGAGAAGCATTTGGCTACCACAGCTAGAGAGTTTACTAGAATATTTAAGGATGAATACACTTTGTTCTTGGATACAGAGGACAGAATCAGGGCAGGCTGGTACATAGACAATGGGGCCACAAGTCACATGACACGTGATCGACTTGCAATTCAAGAATTCTCAAGTCAAGCTTCGGGAATTTTTAAGTGTGGGGTGCATTCCAGTATGATGGGATTTCATGGAAAAGAGGTAGTATCACTACAACTAGAACCGGGAAGAATTTTTAGGATACCATAAGTATTGTACGTACCATGTATGAGAATTATCTTGCTCTCAATCTCATCCTTGGAGCATCACGACTATGGGGCAAGCTTCTTTAGTTGTATTCTATGCATCCGTTCAGTTGAAAGTCAAGAACCAAGACCACCTGTAATGATATGCATAAGAGAATATGGGATATATCAACTATGGCGACAACCTGTTTATATACTCACAGAAGAAAGAAATGAGTCTACAAGTCAAAATGTAAGAGAACATGAGGTTATTCTCATTAGACCCACATGGTGGGAATGGAATCAATTGGATGAATGGGGATACTCAGATAATCCTGGTACAAGGTGTAGCAAACCCATCCTAAAAGAACAAATAGAATGGTCAGACATGGAATGGTTGGGCCTCTCAGGCTTAGAGGGAAAAACACATAGTGAAGTGGATCCTAGAGGAGACAGCTCTAGTGACTTTACATCCCTCGCTAAGAGGGATTTTTAGATTATAGCTCAGGAAAGTAACTCCTCCTCATTAGGGGTGTCTAGTATTGAGGAGGAAGCCCATATTTTGACTAGAAAAAAAAAATTAAATGGTGGGGGCCACCTACATCAAGATAAGATTGCATCTCATCCATTGATGCATATCAATTCTTAATTAAGTCCCCACCATTGGATCAAGTTCATAATGAGAGGATATGAGGGATATGAATGATTGAGGAAAATATGCTAGGGTTACAAGTAACTTGGAAGCCTCATTATCAATATAAGAGAAAAGAGAGTGAGGTCGACTAGAGAGAGGAGGCACTCCAAAGAGGACCGAGACAGGGTCTGGAAAAAAACAAACAAGAGGAGGTCGAGAAGGGTCAAGATAGAGACCAATTCAGGTCTCTATGTGCACACAAAGAGGAAATCCTAACCACAGATCAAGTTGGGTCTCATAGAGACCAAGTAGGGTCTCTATGCATGCATAAGGAGGAAATCAGTTCAGGTCTCATTGTGTGAACAAGGATCTGAGTTAGGGAAATCAATTCGGGTCTCACTACCTAGATGAGGAGCTGAGTTAGGGCCAACTTTCATCACAGTCAAGGAAGATAGGTCAAGCTAGGCCTGAATGAGGTAAAGGAGCTAAGTTATGGAAAGTATGACATATGCTCATATTACACACTCGTCCAGTCTAAAAGGAAAGTTTACCCAGGTCAAAGGTAATTGTATAATCTATGCTTTGAGAAGATACTAGTCAAATATAGACCGAGTAGCAGTTCCAGTTTTGTATATTGTATTTTTGGTAAGTATTACCAGCATAAGTACGGACCTGTACAGGTTGTACGATATATGTAAACTCGGATTGAGTAAATGTTATGCTTGCAATAGACTGATATAAATAAAATTGCATTATTTTGATGATATTAATTGATGTTGTGTTGTTTTAATGGTGTGGTTGTCATAGGAAAGAGAAGAGTTTAATTCTAGTTCTGTTCAGAAATATTTTATCCTTCTTAGTGTTATTTTTCTTCAAATCTCTTTTGAATTTGAATGGTATTCCCCCACAACAAATCCTACCTCCTCCTTGATGAAAAACTCCTCAAAAATATTTCAAAGCAAATTTTCAAGACCAGAGAGTGTTTCCTAGCCTCCCTTTCCCACTCTACAGGCTCCCATGTAGAAACCCTTAATGTCAAGAATGAATCTTCCTTGCAAAAATCTTCTGTGCTCTTGAAAAAACACATAATTTTCCATTGAGTGGAGTCACAATGCCAAATACTTGTCTATAATTTTATTAGGAGCCATAGGAAAAGTAATAGGACACTAGCCACTAGTAGAATCCCAAGCTGCATTCTTTGGGAAAACCTTAATAAACCATTGGTTGAGAAACTTAGACAACTAACTAGTAGAAAAAAACTTTAGATTCCAAAGAATAGAAGTCATCACTAATATTATCCCACATCGAATTGTAAAACCCACAATGTATTTCATCCATGCTTGGAGATTTACCATTCTACATAGAATATAATACAACAAATAATTCTCCCTTGGAAAATCACTATCTAATATGTTCCTATCCCTGAAACAAACCTTATGAGGGACCAGATAATGATAAGCATCTCTAGTAGCCACCACACCATCCATCAAAGAATAATTAGAAAAAATATTTTGAAAATGGGAGCTAATCATATCTATGATCTCAGTAAGACCCTTAGTAAGAAATCCATCAACATGACGCCACCCAAACACCCTTAGTAGGGTATTTATGCATGCATAAGGAGGCAAGAAGTTCAGGTCTCAGTGTGTGAACAAGTATCTGAGTTAGAGAAAGTAGTTTGGGTCTCACTACTTGGACGAGGAGCTGAGTTAGGACCATCGTTCATCACAGTCAAGGAATACAGACTGAGCTAAGCCTGCAGGAGGTAAAGAAGTCAATTTAGGGAAAGTATGACATACACTTGGAATACACACTCATCCAGTCTGAAAGGAAAGTGTCCCTGGGTCATAGGTAATGGTATAATCTATTCTTTGAGAAAATACCAGTCGAATATAAACTAAGTAGCAATTCTAGTTTTGTATTTTGTGGTTTTGATAAGTATTACCAACATAAGTACGGACCTGTACAGGTCATACGATATATGTAACTCATCTTGAGTAAATGTTATTCTTGTAGTGAACTGATATAAATAAAATTGCATTTTTTTTTATGATATTCATTGATGTTATGTTTTCTTAGTGGTGTGGTTGTCATAGGAAAGAGAAGAGTTTAATTCTACTTATGTTTAGAAATATTTTGTCCTTCTTAGTGTTATTTTTCTTCAAATATCTTTTGCATTCGAATAATATTCCCCAAAAACAACTCCTACCTGCTCCTCGATGAACAACTCCTCAAAATTCTTTCATTTAGTCATTCTAGAGCTCAAATCCCCAACAATTAATTCACCCTTATCCTTCTTCATGGATACAGATTGTTATTTTAAAGTTTGAAGCTCCACGTGGGTGAATTGGCTTTGAATCCAAGGATATGAAACCAATACTTTCACATAGCTTGTCACTTCCATTATCAAGTGGTAAAGAAGCCTATGAAGTACTATCATCAATAACAATGTTTGAGAAATTGCTAGTTACACTTCCAATTTTACTGTCTGAAATCCATGCATCTTCACTGGTTTGTTTTGTAAGACTCCAAAGAATAATGCTTGCAATCAATATAAGTTTTATTTTAGGATTGACCTCAACAATGTCTTCAGGTAGAAGGAAAATTGAGCATCCAAGCTTCCTTTCCACATTGATTATATAGGTTGCATTCAACCTCTTTTCTTCCTCATTCTTGCCTTTTGTGACAATGTACCAGTTCACAACCCTAGTTTTCATAGAACTCAGTATATTATCAAGATTCCTTTGTTGATTTGGTATTGCAAATGGAAATATATAAATACAAGAGCAATACAAAATAAATAAGTTTGTTTTTATTGAGATAATTTCATTAAGTAATTATTATAAGATGTAAATGTTCACTCCTATATAGGTGGTATCCCTTTATTCTTGATGCTTAACCTTTGTCTGATATTGAATATAGTGCTCATTTTTGCTAAGGTGACACAACTATAGATAATGGAGATTTGCTTGATTCTTAACCTTTTTAACTATTGACATATAGTGCTACTTTTTTTCTAAGGAAAATCGACTACAAATATCCAAAGTTATGAATTGTAAGGTTAACTACCTTGGACAATGAGATCATTTCTTGTAAAATAATGCTTTAAATTCTTTTAATATCACAATTACTATCATATCGTAAAACAGATTCGAAGGCTCATCACAATGTTTCATGTTCTGCACTTCTTTTTTTACATCTCTTCCAATGCTTGTTGTGATTCTGTTGTTTCATTGTTTGGAAAAGAGAACAGTTCCCTTGGAGATAGTTTGTAGCTAATTTTAAATGTTGTATATATATTTTCATGATGGTTAAACCACATGCATAGCAATCATACAAAACATGTAGTGTCTCCAAAAGGAAAAGGAATTTATAATGTCAACAGAGCTCCGAAGATTGCACAAGAGCATGTCAATATTGGTCATAGTGATCATGAAGAACTCGTCGAGCAATGTGCAAAGGACGTTGTTGATAGTGGTGTTGAATTTGAGGTAATCAAATTTATCAAATTTTTGTTGTGATAATTAATCTATCCCAATGTTTTGTCATAAATTTTCACGCTTAAAATGTTCTTTTTGACAAAACATTATTTCTTGTATTCTTCATACTTTTGAATGCTTAATAAGACATTCTTCATACTTTTGAATGTTTTATATTTGTTTTTCATGATGAAACCATATGCAGGGAAACTCTATAAAAGAAGCACGATGAAAATGACAAGTCCTTATTAAAAGAGCTATGAAAGATGCACTGAGTGATCTCAATATTGATATCGATCATATTGACGTTGAACTCGAGAATAATGTGCAATATATTTATAGTGGTACTAGTGAACTCGAGGTGAGTGCAATAATTAAAAGCTAAATATTATAATATAATTCTTGTTTTAACATTTTTCATATCTCAAGATAATGTGTATTTCTTTTTTTTCTTGCATAAATGTATTTGAAGGAAGGAAGCTTCACACGGTGGCCTTTGAAATATTTACAAAAAATGACATAGATGATTTTTATCACAGTTGTTAGACATCTTGGCCCACTACTTTTATGCAATTGTTTGAATGTATGTTTAGGGATCTTTTATATTAAGGTGTATTTGCAGACTTGGAAACTCTCAGTGACAATTGTTTGAATGAATGCATGTCCATGGTTTTTTTTATATTATGGTGTATTTCCAAACTTGGAAACTCTCAGTGACAATAATGTACTACTTCAAC
>JASDQU010502084.1:133846-151867 GCA_032191745.1 Picea mariana | reverse complement strand
GTATTTGTAGACTATGATATTTTTAAAAATATGTGTGTGTGTGTGTGTGTGTGTGTGTGTGTGTGTGTGTTAATTTGATTTTATGCACATTCAGTAGTTTGAATGTACATTGTTCATGGATATTATATTATGGTGCATTTGCATACTTGGAAACTCTTAGTCACAACATTGTACTACTTTTAACATTTTTTATTATATATATCTTCATCTTGCAGTTCATTTAAATTTCATTATTATAAGTTTTAATTTGATTTTATGTCAGATTACTTTAGTTTTTTATCATAATCATGTTAGAATTAATCTTTTATCTTTTATTTTATGTTTTAATTTAAGTTTAATACTAAGTTATTTAATGTTTTAATTTAAGTTTAGTACTATGTTTATTTATGCATTACACAAGTAATTATGTAAATAATAAATTATTCATATCATTATATAATTGGACATTTACTACTAAACGTATAGTTAATATAATGATTATGCAACTAATAAACATTATATCAATACACTATCAATTTACATAAATCAATGAATCAAAATGACTAAATATACTACTAGTTGATGACAATAACTAATACAAATAACTATATTTACGGCTTGTTGATGACAATAAATGACTACCACAACTAAATAAATTACTAGTTAATGACAATCAATGACTATAACAATAACTAAATATACTACCAATTGATGGAAATTTGTGAATAAAAATAACTAAATAGACTACTAGTTGACGGAAAATGTTGATTACAATGACTAAATATACTACCCGTTGACGGAAAATGATGATTACAATGACTAAATATACTACCATTTGATGGAAATAAATTATACAAATGACTAAAGTTACTACTTATTGATGACAATAATGGACTACCACGACCAAATAAATGACCAGTGGACAATAATTAATGATTAAACCAATGCCTAAAGTTACCACTAAAAAGATCAATCAAAACAACCAATAAATGACAAAAAAAAATTAGTCATATATTTGGTCATGTTATATATGTTCAGAAATATACTACTAGTAGTCATGTGACTAAACTTAGTCATTTATATGCAATTTTTAATCATTTTTTTATTCATAAATTTGTCTTTTTCTACTAGTGCTTGCAAAAGATGTTGTATTGGACATCTTGTAAGTTTAATAGGAGCAACTAAAAGACATTGTAAGAGATATGGACACATTGATGGGGGATTGAATGAATATCGTCCCGTGGTTATTA
Source organism: Picea mariana (assembly GCA_032191745.1). NCBI lineage: Eukaryota > Viridiplantae > Streptophyta > Pinopsida > Pinales > Pinaceae > Picea > Picea mariana. The sequence continues at coordinate 150,638 of JASDQU010502084.1, read as the reverse complement.
GCTATATATTGATCATTATCTGGCTTTATATTGATTGTATTTATAACATTTTATATTCTTTTAATATTTGTTATACACACTAATTTTGCATGATTGTTTGTAATTATAAAGTTAGAATTGCCCCCTAACTTTATGCAGAATGCACCAAGTAGTAGTAGAAATGATGTTTTACAAGTCGAGGAACATGAAGCGAATAATGAAAATCAAGTTGATGATCCCATGGAAGAAGATGAAAATAACAACATAGTTCAAGATGGTGGGACAAATCAAATGATCCAAGACTTGTTTGCTTAGTCAGATGAGGATGGGGATAGTGATGGTATTTATGATGAACCTCTGATGGAAAAGGAAAATAAACAACTTTATAAAGGCTCAAGAATAAATCTTCTCTCTGCTACATTGTTGTTGGTGAACTTAAAGGTTCTAAATCATTTGTCGAACACTTGTATGATACATATCCTAAGATATGTAATATGTTTCATCACATATACATAAAGGTTGATTTTTTTCTCCTTTTTTTAGTGTTAATTAATGTGTAAAATAAGAATGCAATATTTATGATTAGTATTCTTTATATTAACTTGTTATTTTTTATGTTGTAGATTGTTAGGTGAATTTTTGTTACCATCGTCAAATATTTTACCTCCCACATATCGATATTTACATGTCATTATGAAATCATTAGAATGTCGTATCAAACTATATATGTGTGTCCTAATGATCATATTATATATTATGGACAAACAAAACAAAATGTCTACAATGTCATATCAATAGATATCGATTTGATCAAGTAACAAATAGGGTTCCTCAAAAGGTTCTTCGTCATATTTCCATAATTTCACATTTGCAGCGATTGTTCATGTGAGAAAGCATAGCACCGTTTATGGATTACCATGCATGGAACATAATTGGATATGGTATTCTTCAAATGCCTTTAGATTGTTAGGAATTTAGGGAAATTGAAGAAAAATTGGCAGAATTTAAAGATGAATCTCGTAATGTTAGGCTTTCATTGGCAGTTGATGGTGTTAATCCATTTGGAGAGCTTAGGTCTTTTTACTCAGTGTGGCCTCTTTTTGTTATCAACAATGACATTCCTCCTTGGATGTCAATAGAGGGAGCACATAATATTGACAATGATTGTTCCAGGTATTTGTTTACATTAAATTTTTGAATGTAACATTTTCATTTGTTTCTTTTTTGTAGAATATCTTTTATTTATTTATTTACATATATAATATACATATCATGGTATTAATTATGTTTAATTTCAAACAATTAGGTAAGTACAGAGTTAAATATATGAATGTATATCGATCCTCTTATTGATGAGCTACTAAATTTATGGGTCGGGATCACTATGTATGACATATGTAAGCCAATCGAGGAGAAGAAAATTCAATTTTGTGGAATACTTGTATGGACAATTCATGATTCCCCTAGACTAACACATTGTTGTGGTATGTAACATTCTATTGCACTTTAACACTATATAATTATTTAAATATAACATGCATTTTTTTTAAATAATCCCATCGTATAATTGATATTAATCCATTTGTTGCAGGTATTCAAACGAAGGGTAAGTTTTCATGTCCAATTTGTGGTCCTAAGATGAAGTATCGCCATTCAAAAAGTTTAGGAAAGATTGTGTTTGATGAGTATAGGAACTTCCTCCCTAAGAACCATAGGTATTGTACTATTGAAAAACATCTTTTCAATTGGAAAGAAGAGATTGGATTAAAACCACAAATAATGACACCTCATCGATGGAGGTTGGAATATAACAGAAATTGTCAAGGTACACAAATTATTTATATATCGTATGTGTAATATTCTTTTGAATTTTAATTTTAATTGTTGAATTTATTTTACCGTATTTGATAATTATTGATGTGATGTTTTTTATGCTTCATCTTACGGCCTCCATCGTGAAGGTATTAATAATGGGATTCCACGAGGAATTAAATGTTATCCCACTCAATTCATGAGGTTTCCCTACTATGAGGAGATAAAAATAGCTCATTTGTTTGATACAATTCATATCGGGAAGAATGTGACAAAAATGTTATGGCGAATCATAGATGGTAGGAGGGATAAAGAAAAAATTGTCAAAATGTGTACTAAAATTCAAGAAGCCAATCATGCAATGCAAAGTGTGATCCGATAAAATCGTGATGGAGAGAAAAATAACCTTCCATGGTTATTAACAGAGCAACAAAGCAATGATGTAAAAGAGGTCATTCAAAGAATTAAATTTCCCACACGATGTTCTTCAAACATAAATAATATTTTAACGAAGAAAGGTGAATTTGGTGGGGTAAAAATACATGATTGGCATACCTTCATTAAGGTAATAATTTTGGTATACATATTTACATATTGGCCGTAAACATTTTTTAAGATTTTATTTTTTTTGGTCTACTTTGGAAACAAATAACAATTCATTTGTGTTGTTATAGTATGTTTTACCTCTATCTCTCCCAAAGGACTTTGACAAGAACGTCAAACAAGTTATATATGATCTTGGAAAATACATGAGGCAAGTAGTTGTGATTTATATCCAAAATGTTTTTTCAATTTGTTGTTGTACTTAATGACATATGGTTTACTTGTAATGTAATATATATTATGTTTTGTTGAAACATGTTATTTTCTTGAGTCATGATCTGTAGATGGTTGTCATTGAAATAAATCCTTCAAGATGATATAAAGTATTGGAAGAGAGAAATTCCTCAGCTAATGTGTGAAATGAAAAAGTATCTACCTCCAACATTTTTCAATGCACAAGAACACTACCTCATACACCAAGTTGAGGAGATTGCAATGTGTGGACCTGTACACACAAGGTCAATGTAGATGGTGGAGAGGCACTTGAAATCATTGAAGGATTTGGTTAGACAAAGAGAATGTTGTGAGGGTTCTATGGTGGAGGGATATATGGTATATCAATCCATGGTGTATATTAGTTAATATCTTCCTAAATTAGCAACACCATCTATGCATACAGTGGATCTCATTTGGGATGTGAAATCCATCAAAAAATTTGAAGGGGAGCACCTGTTGGGGAAAGGTATAATGAAGAAAGTGAGAGGTAATTAAATTGTGGAGAATTATAATACATATAATTTTTCATTTTTTATGTAATATATTACCATACTTATTTATTATTTATTATTTCATCAATTATTAATGTTTACCATGGTTTTAAATAATTTTTAATATTGGTGAATTATGATTTTTTGATTCAATTGCTCAAGACCGGGATGCCCTACATTTATACATTGCAAACAATATTGATTGGATGAAGGCATGGATTGAAAGATGTAAACAACATCATGGCGGTAGAGTATCATGGAAACAATTGTCTAAATTGGTTAGATAAGCTCATCGTAATGGAGATGCCAATGTTACGCAGAGGGAAATTGATTTAGCATATGGTTTGAAAGATGGGCAGGAAAGAAAATTCACCCATTTTATTCAGTTAATTTATATTATATTAATGTGAGTGGAGGTTTGTTTTTTTCAGATACTTTCCAAGTTATATAAATGTGTTTATTAATTGGCAATGCATCTTTTACATGTATGGCATATTGCAGTTGAAACACCACAAGGTTATGTGGTGCAATGGACATAAATTTCACATCAAATAGTTGGATGAAACTACGAAAATATTTGATAGTGGGATAACTGCAGTGTTCTAGGTCACTGATGTTTCCTCTAGGAGTGATAAACATCGTCGAGACTCTGAAAATAGATATTATGGGTATTTGGATGATATACTTGAGTGTGACTTTAATTCCTTCAAAATAGTTTTGTTCGACGTCAAATGGTATAGGTTATGAATGCATGAATGTGATGAGTAAAGAAATATTATTCAACATGCCAACAGATTTCTGATGATTAAAACAATGATGTTTGAAAGAGGACATGATCACTATGTTTTTCCAAGACAATGTGAATAGGTCTTTTACACAAAGGTTCCAAGTCAGAGGGATTGGTCATTTATTGTTAGATATGATCCAAGAGGAAGACCAGTAAAGTATATTGTAGAGGAAGAAGATATATTGAAGAAGAATATGATGTGCCAGATATAGACTGGGAAGATTGGTCAACGGATGGAGAAGACAGGGAAGATGAACCGGGTGTAGGACACAATACAGTTCTTGATGATGATGTCAATGAATATATGCTTGAAAATGAAATTGATGGCGATGATGATATCATCAATCCTTTCAACACCGTTTCTAAACTGGATGATGATATAGATGTAGAGTTGGATGAAGAAGAAGATACAGAAGAAGGATGATACATATATTGAGTTGGATGAGGTATGTAACTATATATTTTAATTTGTATGAAATATTCTCTTTAAATAAGTTACTTATGTGGGTTAATTACATGTTTTTAAGTTTTATGCCATTTTTTTATATCCTATGTTACATGTTGTTTATTATGTCAAACCTAAAAATAGTGGCCATAGTGTACATGATAAAATAAAATTATCATTTAGAAACTCAGAATTTCATTTACCTTAATTGATTTTTGTTTTGGTAGTTTCTATGCATGATCACTATGTTGCTTTTGTTTATTTTCTATTTTATATATTGGCTATTGGGGAATTGAAATTGATGTGAGGGGTAGGGGAGGGGCCATATGATCTTCCACCTTCATGTGGTTGGCCTTGTTCAGTAGAGAATAAATTATTCTCGAAACCAAGAGAATTTCATTCATCTTTATACCATCATTGTAAATGTCATCATTGTTGTCATAGTATTGCAACAATGATGTGGGGACGTGTGTCTCGAATTAATTTTAAAGGAAAAAACTAAAATACATTGTACTAGGGCTAGACATGGGCAATAGTGACCTGTGAATGGGGCCAATGTTGAAATTTTTTCAAAGTATTTCTGATTGCACTGAAATTTGGCATGGGTATATTGTTCGCATACCTTGACGATATGGTCAGAGGGTTTCGAGACTCAAATATCACTCAGACAATCACTCTATATATCTTATCTCGTCCTCATTCTGTTTGAATTTTCTTAGACTAATGTGATGCATAGAACTCCTGACATACCCATTGTCATGGTCATGCTCTTTATATTCATCGTCTGTGTCGTTCAAAACCAACATCATGTCAATTAGGCCCATGATTTTGGTCTTGGAAAGAAGAAGGTGGTAGATGAGATTTCATATTTAAATAAATATTTACTACTAATATTCTATATGGAGAAAAAAAGTACTTAGATGAGAGAAAAGAACAAAGACAAGAAATAATTGATATTGAAGCTTGTGTGATTAATCAAGTACTTATTTATAGATGTTATTACATTCCCTTGTAGTCCTAGATGAGGGATCGTGCATCTCGGTCGAATTTTAAAGGAAACAACTAAAAGAAATTGTAATAGGGCTAGAGTACATGATGGGAAATAGTGACATGTGAATGGGTTCAATGTTGAAATTGTTTCAAAATGTTTTTGTATGCACTAAAATTTGACATGGATAGACTACTCACATGCATTGACGATATGGGAGGGTTTCCAAACTCAAATATCAGTCACACACCCACTAAATATATCGACCCATCTCATCCTTGTTTTGTTTTAATTTTCTCGACAAAATTTTAAAGGAAACAATTATTAAAAGACATTGTACTAGGACTAGAGTACATGATGGGAAATAGTGACCTATGAATGGGGCCAACGTTGAAATTTTTTCAAAATATTTTTTTATGCACCAAAATTTGACATGGATAAACGGTTTGCATGCCTTGACGATATGGGGAGGTTTACAGACTCAAATATCATACACACACCCACTCTTTATATTCATCATCTGTGTTGTTCAAACCAACATCATGCCAATTAGGCCCATGATTTTAGTCATGGAAAGAAGAAGGTGGTAGATGAGATTCCGTATATAAATAATGATTTTGTACTAATATTATTTATGGAGAAAAACATTACTTAGATGAGAGAAAAAAACAAAGACAAGAAATAATTTATATTGAATCTTGTGTGATTAATCAAGTACTTATTTATCAATGTTATTGCATGCCCTTGTAGTACTAGATGTGGGGATGCGCGTCTCGGTTGAATTTTAAAGGAAACAACTAAAAGACATTGTACTAGGGATAGAGTGCATGATGGGAAACAATGACCTATGAATGGGGGAAACATTGAAATGTTTTCAAAATGTTTTTGTATTCACTGAAATTTGACATGGATAGATTGTTCACGTGCCTTGATGACATGGGAGGGTTTCCAGACTCAAACATCACGCATACACCCACTCTATATATCGGCCCATCTCGTTCTCGTTTTGTTTTAATTTTCTCGGTCAAATTTTAAAGGAAACAAATATTAAAAGACATTGTACTAGGGATAGAGTACATGATGGGCAAGAGTGACCTATGAATGGGGCCAACATTGAAATGTTTTCAAACTGTTTATGTATGCATCAAAATTTGACATGGATAGATTTTCTGCATGTCTTGATGATATGGGAGGGTTTCCAGACTCAAAGATCACTCACACACCCACTCTTTATATTTATCGTATGTGTCATTCAAAACCAACATCATGCCAATTAGGCTCATGATTTTGGTCGTGGAAAGAAGAAGGTGGTAGATGAGATTTCATATTTAAATAATGATTTAGTACTAATATTCTTTATGGAGAAAAAAAGTACTTAGATGAGAGAAAAAACAAAGACAATAAATAACTAATATTGAAGATTGTGTCATTAATCAAGTACTTCTTTATCAACATTATTGCATGCCCTTGCAATACTAGATGTGGGGACACGTGCATCGGTTGAATTTTAAAGGAAACAACTAAAAGAAATTGTACTAGGGATAGGGTACATGATGGGAAACAGTGACATGTGAATGGGGCCAACTTTGAAATTTTCTCAAAATGTTTCTATATGCACTGAAATTTGACATGGATAGATTATTCACATGCCTTGATGATATGGGAGGGATTCCAAACTAAAATATCACTCACACACCCACTCTATATATTGACCCATCTCATCCTAGTTTCGTTTTAATTTTCTTGATTGAATTTTAAAGGAAAAAATTATTAAAAGAAATTGTACTAGGGTTAGAGTACATGATGGGAAACAATGACCTGTGAATGGGGCCAACATTGATCTTTTCTCAAAATGTTTCTGTATCCACTGAAATTTGACATGGATAGACTATTTACATGCCTTGACGATATGGGAGAGTTTCCAGACTCAAATATCACTCACATACCCACTCTTGATAGGGTTATATTAGTTAATGGTTGTTGGCCCTTGACCAAGTTTTGAAGTATACTTGATCATATTTGACCGTTTTGGGATTGCGACAGCTTACCAAAGACAGAGTGCAACGTGAAGAAAGCAAGACCTATTTTTGGGTACCTTTTAGGGTTTTTGGGTTGATGTAAAGGGAAAGGGATGTCGGCCCATGGGTTTACCCACGTTTAGGCCCATTTTGTAATCTATAAATAGATACTTAGGAAATGTAAGTAAGGGGGGGGGGATAGCTTAGTGCAAATGTATAGCTAAAGGCTTAGTGCTAGTATCTAGATCTAAGTGATCGAATGTGTATCGCAAGTGCTCTGTGCATGATTGTAAGGAGATCGAAAGGCTAAGTGCAAGTTTTTGTGGTTTTGTGCTAAGTGCAAGGAAGAAGGATCTAGTGAGCTGCGCAGATCTTCTATCCTGTGCGAAGTAAGGGTCATTGAAGCTCTGTGTTGTAACTGCTTGACCGAGATAATATAAAGAAGAAGAATTTGTGGATGTAGCCCTAGGGTGGGGGTGAACCACGGTAACTCTGTGTAATGTGCTCTGTGCTTTGACCTAAGTGTTGTTTCCTTTTGGCTAAGTGCTTGTTGTGATTAAATAGATCTAGTTATGCTCTATGCTTATAAGATATGAATGAATGTTATATCTATAATATGCTGAGTGCTTGATCTTTTGAATCTAATATATGTTTTTGTGGCTAAGTACTGAATCATCTTTAGTCTAAGTATTCACTACAATGCTCTGTGCCATCTGCAAAGTACTATAAGGGTAAATATTGATGAATGATCTATGCTAAGTGCCTTGTAATAGATATAATCACATATCAGTGTCCCAGCTAAGGTTTCAGACACTTGAGTCCTGAAACCACCCCCGCCTCTACCTCGGGTGAGACTTCATCTACTTCGCAGGTGTTGCTGAAAGGGCTGGTAGTTAGGGATTTGTTGGTGCGCTCTTGAGCGTTGAACCCCAAGTCTGCCCCTGTGCCAACAAATGGTTCCATTGCTGGGATAGGAAGTGTGATTGTTGGGAACTAAAGAAGAAAAATCTTTGTATGAAATAAGCTCTATGCGTAGATCTGTTTCCCTAGTGCGCAGTATTCTAATTGACCTACAAAGCTTTGTGCTGAGAAAGAAAGATTAGATCTGTAGGAAATAGGTCAGATCTGCAAGAAAAAAAGGTGGATACTAAAGAAAAGAAGTTAGATCTGAACGCTTTTTGCTTTAAGAAAGGTTAAAGTGGAAGTTTCTAAGTCAGATCTACAAAAAGAGGTAAGATCTGTGCTCTAGTAAAGGTAAGATTAGTTCAAGTTTTTGATCTGAAAGCTTTGTGCTTTATATAGGCAAGCTAAGTGGATTTTATTTTTTTTGTTTCTAAAGTATGGATTTAGGTATGCTTGATAGATTTTGTCCTAACCTAGAAACTAGGGCATTATTAGATAGAATAACCTCTGATAGATTTGATAAGAATAATGATAGATATGTTATACCTATGCACAAATAGAATTTTTGGACTAACAGATGGATGTAGGATCCTAGAAAGAATTATTTGCAGGCTAGCTACCATGACTCTAGTGCGCAGTACAAAAGAGGTTGGAGGTCATGTAAAAGAAAGAGGGGATTGACCCTATGTTACAGTTGTAGAAGACTAGGCCATATTGCTAAGGAATGCCCTGGGAGAAACCCTAGTTGCCTCTGTTGTAAAGCTATGGACCATGAAGTATTGGATTGCCCTAGAATGATTGCTAGACTTGAGAAACTAAATATGGAACAAGAAAAAGAGACTAAAATTATGGAAGAACCCCAGAAAGAATCATAGATCATGTTACTAGAAATAAAAGAAACCCTAGATGATAATAAGGATGTCAGTTTATCAGACATATTCAAAGAAAAGGAGAAAATCAAAGTAAGAATAGGAGACTTTGAAATTGACTGTGCTCTGGATGAGGGAACACTGACGAACATTATGACAAAACGTACTTGGGAAACCCTAGGAAGGCCTGCTCTGGTCCCTTTACTAGGAACCATCGGATTATTCAAAGGAAAAATGGTAACCCTATGTGGCAAAATTACCAAAATAGCTATGAGTACCCATGGAACCTCGACAGAGGAAGAGTTTGAAGTAATTAGATTTATTGAGGACTGTGCCCCATTTCTATCTTTGTTAGGAAAGATCTGGATTGAAAAAGACCAGATCCGGAGAAAACAAGAAAAGGAATCCCTAGAACAGAAGAAGCAAGAACTCATGGAATTTTTGACTAGAAGGATCGCCTACTTGATGGAGGAACAAGAGAACATATCCCCACTATTAAACACCAAGGACCTGAATGTCGAAGATATAAGAGCATTAGTGGAACCACAGAAGACTGAAATATCTAATCCATATGATGGAGTATTACCCTTGGATCTGAAGAAAGAACCTAGGTAGTGCGAAGTGACTATGTCAAGAGAAGATAAGACTCTAAATGGAAAAAAGGTGACTGAGAAAAATCTCACTGGGAAAAAGGCTAGGAAGCTAAGTAAGAAGAGGGCCAAAATCGAAAAGTTACAGAAGACTTCAGAAGAAACTTCGCAGGAGGAAAAATCACAGGAATTGAGCTTCACTGATATATCAGAATAGCAACATCTGGCACTTCACCATGGCGTAGTAATATAGTCGTTGAACTGATATACCCATTCGACTTCCGCCCCGAATGGGTCAAAAATAAATTATGGCTTCCCACTAGACCGTTGGACAACACCAAAACGGATATAACGGAGTTAATGCAGGCCCCATGTTCGTTGCAAACAGACTATTACTAAGTTTCCCTACTGAGTCCGTCGCGCCATGCACCGTGCATACTTTTTCTAAGTGAGAATTTGAGCTCAAACCTTGAGATTACTTCACTCTTCGAACATTGCCTTGTTTCCTTACTGTTCATCATTCATTTTCACACCTGAGCTAGTGGAGCCAAGCTTGTATGTCGGACGAGCTCAACGTTGTTGAGAAATTAGTTGAAGAAGTTTTGACTGACCTAATGGCTGAGAGAGTCATGTCAGAGAGAAGGATATTTGTAGGTGTGCAAGGATCATTGTCAGGAGGAGTCCAAGCTTCTCCCTCCACTTCTCACGGCACAGGACCTTCCAGAACCACGACTGAGAGAAGAACAAAGCACATAGATGATATTGCAAATGCCAAGCTGATCCTGTGCATTTTGTCGATTTACATCCCAACTTTGAGCAGAAAGATTAACTGCAACAGTGTACCCAGAGACTTTGAGTACAACTTGATCACTGTGTATCTTCCAAAAGGAGTGCACACAGTACGTGCTGACCAGGATAAGATCGCAACACTAAAATTCAGTGATTTTAACCTTGGAGATCCCAAAACCTACAACATGTTGGTTCCACATAAATACCTAACCAAGACCAAAGGCAGTAATCCTAAGATTGTCTCGTAGTCCTGGACTCAGAGCATCGTGCAGTCCAAACTGCTCAACGTAATGAAGATCCCTCATTTCGGCAGACACCAGGAAGTCAATGCATGCGTAAGTTTGTTGTTGTCTTTCTACCACGATGGATATTTATGGTTGGACCACCGCATTACTGTGGATACGACTTTGATCAATCAGATCACAGGACTCAGCATGCAAGGCCCTAACCCATAGGACTTTTACCCAGGAAAGACCTCCGACCGATCACTAGCACAACAGATAAAGGAAACTTATGGCAATGTAGAGAAGGGCACGCGAGGCTACAAGGTAGCCTCCATCCAGAGTGACGCGGTGCACCTTGCATGTCAGTTGATCGTGGGAAAATTAGTTCGTAAGAATAGACCAACGCATGTGACTGGCTTCGTAGTTGACCTCGCAGGGTAGTGCACCGAGGGACTACAAGTGAATTGGGCACAGTATCTTGTAAACCAGTTAGAGATGGATTGCAGAGGAGCACAAGACCAAGGATACGAGTTCCACTTTAGTTGGCTACTCATACTCATCGCTTTCATCACTTGGGAGCTATCAGAGGGAGCCACTTTCCCGGAGATCGAACCTTTTGAACCACTGGCCATGAAGTTCTATACGTTGTGGTACTCCAGTGACATGAACAAGTAGTGGCAGTCTAATGTTGTATTCCACACCTACTTCAACCAACTGAAAACTGCAATTCAATCTACACCGTGAATCACCCTGAACACACTTCATAGGTTTATACCTTTGATGAAGTTTACCATGGATCACCACTTCATCTACATTACAATGCACGGTTATGAACATAAACAACACCTCCAATCCTACTACAAGATGACAGAGGACGACTCGGAGGAGATCACCAAGGAATGGTCAGAAGACCCCGCAGATATGTCCGACGAGGAAAGCCCTGAAGCTATGCCAGATACAGCTAGGCCAAGTAGGACTAAAAAGGATGACAAAGTTGAAGATGTCCCTAGCACATCCGTGAAGAATTCTTTGATCTCATCTGCGCAGGGAGGTGAGGGTGATGAGCTAGGTGGTACAGAAGTGGAGAAAAACAGAGGTGAAGTTACTCCACCTAGAGAGGAGGAGGATCCCTCCATGAAAAGGAAGATGACACCACCCAAAACCTCCTCTTGAAATAAAGCTAAGGCCACTCGTACCATGCTTAAAACTACCCTTACCCCAGATGACTTTGACTTCTTAATTACTGCGTTGAACGACGTTTCACTCGAGCTTGCAGAAAATCAAGAAGCAAAGCAGGAGGAGCTCTTCAACTGAATCAAAGGTGAACTCAAAGAAGTGTAGAAGGCACTCCAGTCTAGCCAAGCAGTGCCTACCGCACCCTTGATAAGAAAAACATCAGGAATAGGCGATGAGCCCACACAGTTACACCATATCGCTGATCAAGTTGAAGCTCGCCTTCGAAGAGCTAAAGAAGGCATAGCACAAGCCACCCAGGCTTTGATGCAAGCACAGACTACACTTCTAGAACAACAAAAGGAGGAAGAACGGGAAAATATTGCCCTGAAATCGAGGTGGGATGAGGGAAAGGCATAGTTGCTAGCAAAGAAACTTGAAGTTCAGGAAAGGATCCACAAAGAAATGCACTCTGTGACAGTCATAGAGGTGAAGATGGAAGACCATCTCCCACAGAAGGTGACCCAACTAGAAGAAGTAATCCAGTAACTCCAACAACGCATCATGGATCTGCAGCTCCGCATCGTGCCTGAGACTCCTTAGGAAATCAGAGATCTAAGAGAGGCCACTGCTCGAAGCACAGTTGGATGATTGAAAACCTTTTCCTTGGAATGAAAGAAACTGAATGCTAGAAGCGCCCAGACTTATGAAACCCTCATAGAGAATCCAAAATTGCAGACATTAGAGGCACAACTCCAAGAAGCCAAGCAGCATGCAGACACGCTACAGGCACAGATAAAGACTTTGACCCCGATCAAAAGAATGAAGAGGTTCGCAGAACAATGCACAACCCAACAACAGGTACATGCGTTGCAAAGTAAAGTGATGGAAGTCTCCCAACGACTTCAGTTGATCCAAGAAAAGGCATGCCAACTGTTCGTTGAACTTGAAAGCTAGGAAGTTGAATTCGAATAGGTTGTCATCACTGCAGAATTGCGACTGGAAGGACTACTCATTGAAACAGTAATACAGGAACTTACTGAGAAAGAGGTTGTCACACTGCAGTAGGTCGAAGCAGCTCAAGCCAAGCTCAAGGCATTCGAGGTAGAATTGATTAGACTTGAGTGACTCGGTACGATTCACAGGTGAGTGTTGGGGGCCTATTAGCCCTTGACCAAGTTTTGAAGTATACTTGGTCATATTTGACCATTTTGGGACTGCGACAGCTTACCAAAGACGGAGCACAATGCGAATCAAGAAAGACCTATTTTTGGGTACCTTTTAGGGTTTTTGGGTTTATGTAAAGGGAAAGGGATGTTGGCCCATGGGTTTACCCACATTTNAAGTAAGGGGGGGGGGATAGATTAGTGAAACTGTATAGCTAAAGTCTTAGTGCTAGTATCTGGATCTATGTGATCAGATGTGTATCGCAAGTGCTCTATGCATGATTTTAAGGAGATCAGAAGGCTAAGTGCAAGTTGTTGTGGTTTTGTGCTAAGTGCAAGGAAGAAGGATCTAGCGAGCTGTGCAGATCTTCTATCTTGTGCGAAGTAAGGGTCATTGAAGCTCTGTGTTGTAACTGCTTGACCGAGATAATATAAAGAAGAAGACTTGTGGATGTAGCCCCAGGGTGGGGGTGAACCATGGTAACTCTGTGTAATGTGCTCTGTGATTTGACCTAAGTGTTGTTTCCTTTTGGCTAAGTGCTTATTGTGATTAAGTAGATCTATTTATGCTCTGTGCTTATAATATATGAATGAATGTTTGATCTATAATATGCTTAGTGCTTGATCTATTGAATCTAATCTATGTTTTTGTGGCTAAGTATTGAATCATCTTTAGTCTAAGTATTCACTATGATGCTCTGTGCCATCTGCGAAGTACTCTAAGGGTAAATATTGATGAATGATCTATGCTAAGTTCCTTGTAATAGATATAATCACAAATCGGTGTCCCAGCTAAGGTTTCATACACTTGAGTTCTAAAACCACCCCTGCCTCTACCTCGTGTGAGACTTCATCTGCTTCGCAGGTGTTGCCTAAAGGGTCGGTAGTTAGGGATTTGTTGGTGCACTCTTGAACATTGAACCCCGTGTCTGCCCCTATGCCAACAATGGTTATAGATCTAAGATTTATAGGGATTAGATGTTAACACTATAAGGGATTGTGGTTAAGGGTCATAGGGGCCAAGTCTAAGTGTCATAGAAGTTAGGGTTGATACTAGTTATTGTTTGGAGATATTAAGAGTTAGAGATAAGGTTTAGATGTTATTGTGCTTCACTGTTTAGATCGGTTATTAATCAAGGGTAATAGTGTTGAGTCTAAGGGGTTACAAGGGTTTAAGGGATATACGAGCTACATTTTAAATCTTATATGGTTTAGGGTTGATATGGGTTAGGAAAAGTTTATATGAATTATGGGCTATATTGTTGATAAGGGATATACTAAGTTTATACGGGTTATACTAAGTTTATATGAATTATGGGCTATAATGTTTAAGGGTTATAGGGATTTAATGTTATAACAACTAGAGATCATTGGTCAAGGGGATTAGGGATCATAAATGTTAGATTCTTAAAACATTAGGAATGATAAGTGTAAGAATATTAGGCTTATAAAGCTAGGGATTAGGAATCATAAATGTTAGATGTTCAAAACATTAGGTATTATAAGTGTGAGGATTTATATATGTTATATGATTATAGAGGTTTCATGGTTATTATAGTTAAGGGTTATAGTTTCTAAGAGTTAAACATTATAAACACTAAAGGGATTATAGTTTCTAAGAGTTAAACATTATAAATATTAAAGGTTAGGGGTAATAGTGATTAGGTGTTAGGTGTTATAAGGGTTATGTGTGAGGGGTTAGGTGTTCATGCATTTATAAAGGTTAGGATTAAGGGTTAATAAAAAAATTGGATTGGTGGATATAAAGGTTGGGGGTTACACACTATAGGGGATATAGGGGTTAAGGATTAGATTTGATAGAGGTTTTAAGGGTTAGTTTTTGAAAATTTCATATGTGTTCTAGGTTATGTCATTTACAATTTATTCCTTAAAGGTTTAAGGTTATAGGAGTCATAGGGTTAGGGTTCATTGTGGATAATGGTTATAGGTTCAAAATTCATAGGGGTTATAAAGATTAGGAGTTATAGGTGTTATTCAAATTAATTGTTAGGAGATGTATGTGTTAGAGTTTAGGTGTTAAAATTACAAAGGTTAAGTGTTAGAATTATAAAGGTTATAGGTTAGAATGATAATGTTTATTGGGGTTAGTTGTCTAAGATTATAAAGGTTAAGGGATAGGCATTATATCATTATTTTTGGTGTTAATGGTTAAATGGGTTACGAGTTACAAGGTATTGTGGTTAGGGGTCATAGGAATTAGGGTTGATACATTCTTAGGAGTTACGAGATAGGGTTTAGGTGTCATTGGGATTACAAGTTTAATTGGGTTATTGATGAAGGGTAATAGGCAAAAGTTTAAGGGGTTATAAGGATTTAAAATATGTTGTTATATGTTATAGTGTATAGTTTTAGAGATTGTAAGAACAAGGGTTCAACATTATGAGTTATAGGGGTTAGTATTTTGGGGTTATATTCGTTACAAGTGAGTAGTAATATGGGTTAAATAGTTTTACAATGGACATATGGTTTATGCCTTATGTTTTATAGGGATTAATGGTGATAAGGGTTAATGATTATGGGGCTATGGGTGGTAGTGGATAAAGGTTAGACAATATACATGGTTGTATAATGGTTGTAGTTTTAAAATATCTTAATGCAATGGGTTAGAGATTCTAGGGGCTTGGTCTTATAAGGGTTTAGGGTTATAGGGGCTAGGGATTAGTGGTCAAGGGGTTAGGAACCATAAATATTAGATGTTTAAATAATTAGGGGTTACATGTGTAAGGGTTTATATAGGCTATATAGTTAAAGTTGTAGGGGTTGAAAGTTATTATGGGTAAGGGTTAGTGTTTCTCTATGTTACATTTAAGGTATAAAGGATAGGTGTTGTGGGGATTAAGTGTTAGGGGTTAATGAAATTAAAAAGGTTAGGTTTAAGCGTTAATAAAGTTTATGTGTTGTTGGATATATGGTTTGGGGGTTTATAGGTTATTGCATGTGTTGTAGGGGTTAAGTATTTGATTTGATAGAGGTTATACATGTTAGGTAATAAAAGGGTTATATTGTATTATAAATTATATCATTTATAATTTATAGGATATGGGTTTGATGTTCTAGGATTCATAGGGTTATATATCAAAATGGATCCCACTTATTCTACACCTCTCAAGTCATTTCACAAAGTCGGACTAGGGTCAAGCTCAATAGAGTCTTCTTTCCCCACTAATTCTGCCAAACTCGTTCCCTTGGATTTCGTTTCTCTAAATAGTAGCTAGGGGTAGTGGGAATATCATTAATCCATTCATGTGCATCACTAATTAGATCATGATGAGGCATCTAGCTACCTTAAGAGAGTCATAGCTACTCCCGTCATTTACCCATGCTTGGTTTAATTTCTTCACTTTGACATCCAAAGAACTAGGCATAAATCACATTGTGTCAGCATCCGCATGAACCATCGCAATGTTTTGTTTTAATTAAACAGTCAAATTCCCCTTGTTCGTACTAGTTTTGACAAGGTTAATTAATATATATACATATTAAAATAATAATAATAATAATAATAATATATTTTTAAGGTCACGACCAATCCATACACCAAATTGGTGTATGATACCCCCTTGTTTGTGGGACAAGGGTCCCCCTCCGCCCAACAATTTGACTAGTAAAGTCTACGGAGGTATGCATACCCTACCCCCCTCTGGATTTGAACTTGTGACCTCCTAGGAGGAAACACATGTTCTTAACCATTAGGCCCACTCACGTTGTGTGTGTGTGT
>JASDQU010502084.1:88394-99450 GCA_032191745.1 Picea mariana | reverse complement strand
TTACCTTGTAATTGTTTATTTATTTCCTCTTGCTTTATGACCTGTGCTTGAGTGACTTGTATTTTCTGATTTGCTTCCTCTAAGCTTGCTTTCATTTTTTGAATCTCTTGAATATCATTTAATCTATCTTGTTCTAGACCCTTTTTTATCCCCCAACTGATATTTCTTTCAGTCTCCTTTAATTGATTCTGTAGCTGAGCTATCATCTGGTCTTTCTATTCCAACATAGTTGTCAAACTACCCACAGAGTATAAATTCGCCAATGCTAAAGCTCCCATTGTGCCCGCTATTTCTGTAGCGAAGTCTCCCTCTTTAAGTTTTTGTCCGTCTATAATGATCTTATGCTTTTTAATCATCATATCTCCTCTTGGATGCATCTCTTGTTTCAGGATAGCATTCCTCTTTCTACTGAAAAAATAATCGAATGAAGGAATCTCATCCCTAGAAATAGGCTCAAGATCACTAACGTATAGAGCTCCCTCGTGGGGGTTTCCATAAGTAGAATGCAATGGATTCAAGGAAGTAATGGGACTTCCAAGTTTTGTCGATGCTGTTCCTCCTACTTTTTTCGGAAAACTCTCAGGGATTTCTGAGGGTGTTTCCAACTCCTTTCCTTTCCCTGCCTCTGATTTTTCTGTCTGAGGGACTCCTGTTTCCTATGAAGGCATTTCACTCTCCTTCATTTTTCCCTTTGTATTTTCTTTATCCTGTACATATGTTTCAAAGCCTGGGGGAGGCCCTTCCTGCTCTAGAGGAGGAGTCGTGGATTCACCTTGCAAAAATTTTGGCAAACAACTTCGCCTGTGACTTTGGAAGGATATAAAACTGGTTTGCAAGTCGAGTGATAAGGTCCATACCCTATTCAATACCTCCTCATAAGTTTTAACCTCCTTGAATATATCATCATAAACAGATGTTTCGTGTTCATAAGATTTCATATTACAATGCATCAAATGTATGCTTACTAATTGATAAGGGTCATGTTTTCTGCGCTCAATATCTACCAGTTTTATTTCTTCTAGTGCTTCAGCGTCCACTTTAGAATGGCCGAGCTTTAGTAATGAAAATTTCTCGACATACATAGGGAAGATTGGCCAGGATTTCTTTTGAGCTACTTTTAGCTCTATTCCAATACCACCTTTCACTATTTGATGTGCTACCTCCCTCAATACCAGTCTGTCTGGGAGGAATTTCGGAAGTACGTGAGGGGGGATTGAGCATCCATAAACCCTAATATAAGAGAAGTTTTCATCAACAAACCAGTCGGCTATTGCTTTGAGATTTCCTTAGACTGACTCAGAAATGCGAGGGGGTTCACAGCCATGAAACATTTTATGCATTGGAATAATTATGAGATGGAAAATTTCATAAAACACATTCTTAGAATTTTCTTCCCATATCACAGAGTGATATTTGTGAATGGGTTCGGGACAAGTTATGTTCCAACTCCAATTCATCAAGGGAAAATGAGTCATAAAGAAAAATACATCCATAATGTACGCTGACATGTAAAAGGCCACTGGTTGACCTTTAGATTTTGCAACTCTATAGTTTGAAACTTCTTGAGCTAGGTTATCAGATAGAATCTTACTCCAGTTGAAAGTGTATCCTTTTGAAGCTTCTTCCAAAAAGGGCACCCATTTTGCAGGAAAATGGCAGGGATTCTTTTTCCCGAAAAGTATACACAACATAATGGCTACATAGACCATGTATTCATTCAAAGATGTTGTGGCATAAACCCCATGGGTATCAGACCTAAACTTTGATGGACATCTCCACCATTCTATGATTAAATCGGGATAAGTTCGGTCTGCCTCAGTACACTCCTTACTTTGAAATTTAGCGAAAAACTCGACATTAAAAGTGTACTTAGGATTTGGTGAGAGCTTATACATTACTTGTATATGTTCTGGCCTGAATGAGCCGACAATGACCCCTTGATCATTTAAAATACTCCTCGTCGGAATATCAACCTTTTCCAAGGCCCATTTGATCATGTCATTGTACGCCATGAGCCGAGGGTGTGACATGATCTTATGAAGCTCAGATTCTGCTACATCCCGAAAGTGATTCTCGGAGTCAGTAGGAGAATTCTTAATTTCATATTCCAGGAATTCAGAGATTTGTGTCCAAGATTAAATTGAATCAATAGCGTGTGGCATAGTGTCGGATATGATATCTCCTTCCTTTGTATCTTCAATCTTCTTCGATGCCTTCTTTGGTGCCATGATTTTAAGTTAGATGGAAACCTGTCATAGAAAAGGAGTGTATGAGCTTGGCTGAATGCGTCTTACACTTGATAGTATGAAACATAATATGTTGCGAAAGACAGACCTTCAAACTCTCTTTTAATTCATTTAACGATGCAGGTACTGACGCAGCTGACAAGAATTCAATACATTGAATGCAGTGGATATTTACTAAGATACACATTAGTGTCAGATATCATCAGTTATCCTTTATTAAAGTGGCCATGTTTTGGCACTTTTGAATTCAAAATTCAGAAAATTTCATTCGATCGAAAACCGGAATATGAACTAACCTAAAAAGTTTGATTTTCATTAATCATGCTTCCAAAACATAATTAATTTAGACTAAACACAGATTAAGACTTGAGATTTTGCGTTTCGGGATTTCGGGGATCGTGTTGATGAGAGGTATGTTATCACTGAATCCCGATTTCTGAAATTGCGAAATCACGACATGTTTAAATTAGGACTTAATTTCGTTTTAGTAAATTAATTAATTAGTATTAAACCCACTTTGATTATTTCGAGGTTTCGGGGATCATGTTGAAAAAAGGTATGTCATCGTTGAATCCCGATTTCCGAAATTGCGAAATGATTAACTTAAGCCTTAAATTTTGATATTAGTGAATTAATTAATTAGGATCAACGACTAATTTCCGAAACAAGATTAATTCAGTTTAAACATAAATTATGGTTCGGGACTTCGCGTTTCGGGATTTCAGGGATCATGTTGAGAAGAGGTATGTTATCACTGAATCTCGATTTCTGAAATTGCGATATGATTAACGCAGTTTTTAATAATTAATAACTTCCATATTTTGGGAAATCGAGGATCGAGATTCCGTGATTGGAAATGCGTTAAAACATATGTTCTCAGTAAACCCCCAACCCCAAAAAACTTTTAAATGTTAGTCTTAACTCCTTTAGGGTTTAAGCTTTTCATGATTAAAAAATAACTTTACAGCAAGCGCATCAGGACTTTTATAACACTTTTGGTTTTTTGCCTTTAATTATTTAAAGAATAAAGTTTGTCAGGATTTCGGTACCGGCCTTTTGGAAATGATAGTGAGGGTTATGTTTCATGAAAAGCCGAAACCTGAAAAATGAAGGTTTAAGTTTTGAAGATGAAAAATTTAATATATGTTTCAACATAGGCTCCAATTGGGGACCTCGTCTCCTTGTGGGATGAGGAGAACAGGTAGATTTAGTGCCCTTATTGGGTAAATGGAGTCAATGGATTTTTTCTGTAGAACTTGCTTAGGATGAGGATACATAGGGAAAAAGAGATTTCATGTTTACTTCTGAAAAGATTTTCAAAACTCTCAACGTTGTAAACTCAGTTGCAGCCCCATTCTTGATCTTCTCCTTCTCGCTATTGAATTTAAGTTTGCTTTAAGATGGTCAAAACAATCCTAGGGAATCCAACAGATCCTGCGGCTTTTGGCTTGCATCAAACGAAGTAAATTTCATGTTTTTAATTGGGGATCCCTGTCTAGACTTGGGATGCAGATCCGGTTTCGAAAAGGCTGGTAACCAGAATAAAGTTAAATTTATGTATGACAACCTTACATATACCTCAGATATTGCTTCACTTCCAGCGAGTCTGTTCAGTACCCCGGTGAAGTTATCTGTCCCTTTTTACTGAATTTTCTTTCACCACTTTGAATCATAATTATGCATTTAACCCTAGATATTGCTTCACTACCAGTGAGCCTGTTCAGTACCCCAGTGAAGTTATCTGTCCCTTTTTATTGAATTTTCTTTCACCACTTCGAATCATAATTATGCATTTAACCTCAGATATTGCTTCACTACCAGCGAGCCTGTTTAGTACCCCGGTGAAGTTATCTGTCTTATACTTTACTTTTTGAATACAAAGTGGGGGAAATCAGTGGTAGTAAGTATATCAGGGATGGTATCTGTCAACACTAGATATATAGGTAACACTACATCGGTCCCGTACACCATTTGGAAAGGAGAAGTGCCGATAGACTTTTTCATGCCTATCCTATTTTCCCACAGGGCGTATTTCAAATGTACATGCCAAGATTTCTTGTTTTCACTCAGCACTTTCTTAATTATATTGATTAGGCTCTTATTTGAGGACTTGTCCAGACCATTTCCTTGAGGGTAGTATGCCGTGGAATGGCCAAGCACAATATTATATTTTTGGCAGAAACTGACCATAGCCATAGATTTAAAAGCCTGTGCGTTATCTGTGACTATCTTTCGGGGGCAGCCAAATCTAGACAAAATATTCTCTTCTAAGAAATCTATTACAACCAAATCAGTAGCCCTTCTAGTTGGAATAGCTTCCACCCATTTGGTGAAGTAATCTGTAGCAGCCAGGATCCACCTATGTTGAGCACTAGAATGAGGATTAATTTCACCTATGAAATCTAATCCCCATTGCTGAAAAGGAGCTTCCGTTTTGACCGGAACCAATGGCATTGCTAGGAGTTTATGTTTTCCTGAGAACAATTGGCAAGGGTTGCAAGCTTGGACCTAGGCGTTGATGTTTGAGAAAAATTTAGGCCAATAATATCCTGCCCTCAGGATCTTATAAGCCGTTTCCCTCCAGGCGTGGTGTCCTCCACACACTCCTTCGTGAAATTGGATTATGACCTTTTCTGTTTTTGATTCGACCAAACAAACTAACAGGAAGCCAAGTGGGTCCTTCTAATACAATTGTCTTTCGGATATACAGTATTTGACCGCATGCAACTTCAACGTTCTGGCTTTGGATGGGGGTAAGTCACTCGAGAATTTCAAAGTCAACAGGTAGGACACTATGTCTTTGTACCAATCTGATGAAACAAACTTCTCTTCGATTCTAACTTCAGTTATTTGTTCATTGAGCTCGTTCATGTTCACACATTCTTCATCCCCCTGTAAGCCATTTATTCCGAGAGCTCTGAAATTTGATTCAGCTAAGAGTTTAGCTAAACCTTTCCCCTTCACTAGTTTCGTTGGTTTTTATCTCCAAGTTGAATTCTTGGATTTTGGCAAGCCACCGTTCTCTTTTGCCATCACTGTTGGACTGAACCAAAATATCTTTTACAGAGCTAGTGGGTACATA
Organism: Picea mariana; assembly: GCA_032191745.1. Lineage (NCBI taxonomy): Eukaryota > Viridiplantae > Streptophyta > Pinopsida > Pinales > Pinaceae > Picea > Picea mariana. The sequence goes on along the minus strand of JASDQU010502084.1, from coordinate 94,122 downwards.
TGCAATCACCTTAGAATGCAACACATAGGTTCTGAAAGCCTTTAATGCCTTCACCATAGCATATGCTTGTTTTTCCATTATATTATATCTAAGTTCGACGTCCCTAAGACTTTTTCTAAAAAAGGCTATCGGTTGCTCAAAACCTTCTTCATTCTTCTGGAGGAGTACTGCGGCAAGTGTGTGTTCGGAGGCGAATGAGAAAATAAGAAAATCCTTTAGATAATCAGGGCTTGCTAGTACGGGTGCCTCGCTTATAACCCTTTTGATGCGTGCGAACGATGCTTTAGATTCAACAGTCCATTTCACTTCGTTGTTTTTCTTTAGCATATCTGTGATCAATTTCACAATTTCAGCAAAGTTTGGAATAAATCTCCTCAAAAAATTTATTTTTCCTAAGAATGATTGATTCTCTTTTACATTCCTAGGAATATTTATTGTGTCTATAGCTTCAACTCTTTTAGGGTCAATTCTACTTCCATCTCGAGACACAATATGGCCCAAAAGTTTACCTTCTTGCATAGCAAAGTGAGACTTTTTGGGGTTTAAAGATAAACCAAATTTGCGGCATTTTTCAAACGTCTGCTTGAGATGTATCAGATGATATTCATCAGATTTTGAAAAAATGGTTAGATCATCAAGATAGATAACCACAAATTTTTCTCTTTCGCCAATGAAAGCGATATCCATAGCCCGTTGGAAAGTAGCACCTGCATTCATCCAACCAAAAGGCATTTTATCATACATAAATGTACCCCAAGGGGTGGTAAAGGCTGTCTTTTCTTTATCGTGTTCACAGACGGTGATTTGATTGTACCCAGAAAAGCTGTCGATCATTGACATCCTATTTGCCCCAACTACTTTTTCTAAAACATGATCCATTTTGGGTAGGGGATAATTATCTTTGAGGGATGACTTATTAAGATTTATGAAATCGACACACAATCTAATTTCCCCATTTTTCTTTCTAACCGGGACCAGGTTTGCTACCCAATCAGAGTATCTCAACGGTACAATTATTTTTGCATATAGGAGTTTTTTGACTTCCTTTTTGATCACAGGCAATAAAATAGGATTAATTTGTCTGAGTTTTTGTCTAAAAGGTTTGACACCAGGCTTCAAGGGTATCTTATGTTCGATCACAGTGGTGTCATAGGTTTTCAGCTCTTCATAAGACCAAGCAAACATGTCCTTGTACTTTCTAAGAAACTCTGCGTATTTATTTTTGTTTTCAGGGGACATATATTTGGATAGCTTCACCAACCGAGGGTTTTCTATAGTACCTATGTCACAGTCCTCAACTTATTTAGGTTGAGGCTGTAAGGTGGATTTTGAAGGGATATCGTCTTGATTGAATAATCTTTCCAAAGGAATCAGGCCCTTGGGTATCTGTTTATTTTTAAGAACAAGCATTCGGTGATTCACGAATTTATCGTGAAACTCTTGAGGATCCTCTCCTTCCTTCATGATCCAAATGGGGTCATTTTGGTTTTCTTGTTCAGCGTGCATTTCGACAAAATCGTCTATAGATTCCAAAAAATTGCGAAGCTGTTCATCATCCTCAAAGACTTTCCAATGCTGTATGTTATTCGGTATAGATGGTCGGTGCCTCATTTGTATGTGGTACTTTAGTTTAAACACGGTGGGAGGTGTGAATGTTGAGGTTGCCTTGGCTAACACATCAGCCTGCTGGTTTTCATTTCTTGGAATGAAATGAACCCTAACAGAGGAGAAGAAATTGTCAATCAGATCCCAGACACAATTCCTGTAGGACCTCAACCTAGGATGTTTGGCCTGGTACTATCGATTTACCTATTTTATGATTAGCTCGGCGTCACCAAAGACTTCAAAGTTTTTTATTTTCATTCTCCTAGCGGCTTCTAAACCTAGCACTAAGGCTTCATACTCGAATACATTATTTGTGCAGTCTACATTCCAATGAAGCCTATATGAAAAGGGGATTACAAATTGATCATTAGGATCCACAAGGAGTGCCCCAGCTCTAGCTCCAAGGAAAGATGAAGCACCGTCAAAATACATCTTCCATACACCAGTGCTATATACATTTTTTTAAATTTTTTCTTTTTCTGTTTTTTCTTTTGTACAACTTTCGTTTATACCTACCTCAAAATCATCATCAATAGATAAGATACAATTTCCTAAATCTTAATCAGTAATATATACAGGGTGGTTATTTGGGTTATGTGGATCACCTACCGTGAATGCCAACCTAGTCTCTCTATAAAGACGCGTGTATTGTCCTCCAAAAACTGGAATTGTAGCGTATGTCATATCAAGCTGGAGAGATCCTCCAAGCTTGGCACTCCATGATCTAGATAACAACATACCATACTTCAGAGGGATGTCGGCGACCACTACGTCCATAAGAATTCTTTTTGCGGGTATTTGTGCCATATTGACCATCAGGTCTTTAATCATACCTATGCATTTGAACTTTCTTGAATCGAATGAATATAAGTCTCCATAAGGCCTAGTGATTTAGAGACCTAGTTTCTCCATAATGGCTTTTGGTATCACATTGTGGGATGCTCCAGAGTCTAGCATGAAGTTATGAAGTAGGTGGTCGAATAAGGTCAACGTGATATAGAAGGGGGCCACAGTGTCTCTTGCACCTTCGAAATGCGGACCAAAAACTATGTTCGACTTGTCATCTTCTAAGTTGATGACATCGGCTTGACTTTCGTCTTCGGAAAAGCTAATCATCTCAGCAATTTGTTTTCTATATATGAGATTTTTAGCTAGTTCAACAAGTGGGATAGGGATTTTGATTTTATGTATTTCGTTTTCCAGATTAAAATTTCCCAGGGCCTTGTCGCTTTCTATGTTTGGGGTCTCCATTCCTTTCTTTTCATCTTTTCTTTGTGGTGCAGACTTGATTTTAGTCACAGGAACCTGTGTTTTCTCAGTGGGCATTCCTACTGACTTTGACTTGACAGGCTGTGTCAGCGGTTTGGGTTTTTGCAGTTTTTTTCTCAACAACCTTTGGAGATGCTTCATTAGTTTCGCCCCTAGGCAAGATCTTTTTTGTTGGGATGGTTGGAAGACTCTTGTTCCTAGGTCTTAAATTATATTTATCATATAGTTCGGCTATAATATCATCTGTGATACCCTGATAGGCCAAATCTTCAGACGTATCGTTGCTAACATTGTCTTCCGATCTAATTTCCTTATTTAAAGATTTTTCGTAATCTTGTCTCGATAAATAAGGTGATTTATTATCATCGCCAAGATTATTAATATCCTCATCAAACTCTTCAAAATCTTCTAGATATTCTTCTTCAATAAAGTTTTCACTTTTGAAGGGGGTTGGGATCTTTTGATCTTCATTTTTAATTGTTTTCTGTGGGGCCCGAGGATCAGGATTCCTTCTAAAATCCTTCCTAGGAAAATTATCCCTTTTTGATTTATCTAGTTCCATTTTTGAGATCTTATTTGAAAGTTCTCTAATTACCCTAGCCGTCTCGTCTATTTTATCTCCCGATGATTTACCCGATCCTGAGGATACACCTTGTTCTTTGAATTTCCTATTTTCTTTATTCCCGGTTTCTATTTTAGCTTTTAATTTCCCCGATGCCATCATGTTTGATTCAATCTCAAGAGCATCATCTTGCATTTTCTTGATATCTGTTGACCTCCTTTCTCTCAATAATAGGGAAAAATCGAGATCAAAGGCGCCAACAAAAGTCACCTTTGCTGCGGGTTGAGAAGGTTTGACTTTAGACGAGATTTTATTATATAACTTGTTAAATCTTTGTGTGAACTCTAGAACAGATTATGATTTTTTCTTTCTAAGGGCTCCGAATTCAATTAGGTAATAGAGGTGGTCCTTTCTCTCCCTGCATTGTCTAATAAAAGTTTTTTCAAGTTCTTCGTAAGATCTTAGAGATCCAGCTGCTAAGGCTCGGAACCAAGTCCTCACCTGTCTTTCGAAAGTCTGAACAAGGAGTCTGGAATAGAAATCTTTGTGTTCAATTCCGAGGATGTCGACAAATTGGTCAAAGAAGTTTATATGTTCTTGAGCGGTCAAATCTCATTCCCCTGTAAACTTGGGAAGGCTTTTCATATAATTTTCGGGAAGGTGATGTAGGGGAACTAGGAGGACGAGGGGGGCATATCTAGCAGCTACTTTAGCAAAGATTCCAGGAAGCGGTGCCTGGACGCTTGCTGGTCCTCCTGGGGCACCACCCCCAGCTCCTGCACCTCTGTGTGTGACCATTAATAGATTAGAGATTGAAGCTCAGAGTGTGTGAGGAGAGGGATCACGAAAATCTGAGGAATATTCCTCAGGAAAAGAAAACGTATCGTATGACAGGGGAAGAGAGACAGATCTCTCAAGGGTTTCCTGAATGTTCAACTGCATAAAATCAGGCTGACAAATAGTATATATGGGCGAGATGATTCATCTAAGATATCTTCGTGATTTTAAAGTCTTTTTCGGATCAGAGATTGGCGAGGTCTGCTTGTCGTCCGGGTTCTTTCTGGTGTTCTTTCGGCTAACAACCAGTTTACTTATTGTGGAGTCGCCAAGTGAAAAATAAAGATAGCCTTAAAAGGTTTTATATCTTTGTTCACTATCAAAGAAAGAAAGTGTCAATGTCGTTCTTCCCAGGGAAAAGTTTCGTTTCTTCGTTCCCCGACAACGGCACCAAAAAGATGTTGTTCCTGAGTTTATACTTTAAGGCTCTAAAGTATACCGTCAAGGCATCCGTAAAGGTAAAGGTAATTAAAGGGTAAGAATCAAAATGAAGGGTAAATCAGAGTTTGGTTTCTCAACTGCCTCTGTCTAGCTTCCCATTGTTCTTGGATGCTGATATCTCTCTCAATAACTGCCCATGAACGTTCTAATTCAACCCGGTTAGTTGCTGTTTGCAGAATAATATTAAACAGGTTCAAATCAATGCTAGTTTGATCTTGGAGGCCAGGTTCTATGTTGGGCTATCTATTATTTGGGACAGTCATGGAAATAAAGTTTTATTTAAATATGAAAAGTTTGAAGATTTGTTGCTTTAGTTTTTAAGGGATGAAAAGAGAAAAAGAGTTTTGGAATTCAAAATAATAGCATAATAATAGTTGAGGCCGTTTCCTGTACTTGAAACAATTTTAAGAATAGTAAAATAAAAAAGTAGTACTACTGAGAAAATATGAGGCTTTAATCACGAAATAATATCATATTGTAATAGGAGACAAAGAGGAAAATGAGATTTCTAATGAAGAGTAAAATATAATCATTCAAATGACTTACAGGTCTTGAAATTGTTGATAGCAATCAAAGAGGAAAAACTGTAAATAATTCAATAACCAAATCAATTCAAACTGCAATAGATGTGTGAAATAAACTTATAGTTGATCATTCATTAGAAAGACGAAAGAAGAAAAATATTGAAAACTATTGGAAACAGGGTAAAAGAACACATAGCTTCAAGTTGACAGAATTCAGAATCTCGTCTGTATTATTTATATCACAGTGGATTGGAAAACTTCTTTAATACAATCGGCTCTCTCAAAAACCAAAAGCCTTTTCTCCGTCTTGTGAAAATATATTTATACATGATCACCAAACATTTTTCCCGTTGGTGATTAACTAACTTCCTAAGACTAACGGTTACATGAATGAACAATGCCAAACCGTTTACATTTCTATTCTAACTGCTTCATTATTCCAATGATGAAAATCTTCAAAACAATATTTTATGTCTGCATTGATGAACTT
>JASDQU010502084.1:68864-80579 GCA_032191745.1 Picea mariana | reverse complement strand
TAAAGTGTAATGTTGAGTTGCAACTGAAGTCTTAAGTCTAGTTCTATTTTAGAACTAAAGAGTAATGTGGAGTTGTAACTGAAGTCTTAGTCTAGTTCTATTTTAGAACTAAAGTATAATGTTGAGTTGTCACTGTAGTCTTAAGTCTAGTTATATTTTAGAACTAAAGTGTAATGTTGAGTTGTGACTGAAGTCTTAAGTCTAGTTCTATTTTTGAACTAAAGCATACCAGTCTCAAGTCTAGTTCTATTTTCGAACTAAAGTGTAATGATGAGTTGTAACCAATCTCAAGTCTAGTTCTAAGTTCAAACTAAAGTACGAAGATGAATTATGATTAACTCATGCAAACATGTTACTATTTCAAGTCTCCCCTCTTCTCCTCTTCAGCCTATATAAGCAGAAGTCGAATCCTCTCTTCAATAAAGTTTTGAGATGCAGGTTAAGGGTGAAGCAATAGAGGCACACATCAATGATAAAGAGGCAACATACCAAAGCAACATAGCAATGTTGTATAGCAACAATAGAGGCAACATATTAGAGGTGTATTTCATCAAGGTCTTTTAGGTCTTTGTCAGGTCAGAGTCATCTTGGCAAGCTCTTTAAGAGCAGAACATTCATGGTGGATATTTGTAAGTGATATTACATTATTAATGCAATAAAGGAATATCGTTTGTTGGGGTTTTTATCCCTATACAGGGTTTCCCCAGTGTATATGTGTTGCTGATGTGCATGCTTACTCATCTACATGGTTATTTCTATTCGATTATGGTTTGGTATTGTTGAAGTGTATTAAGCTGGAATCAAAGTGTTGAAGAAAATAAAAGAATTAATCTGCATAAGAAATCAAGCTCAAAATTTAACATACCATAGAATTTTTATCTTCTTTTAACATTCAATAATCATATACTGAAATATATAAGAAATAGATAAACAAGCACAAGAAGACACAAAGATTTATCCTAAGAAAACCCCAAACTATGGAAAAAACCCAGCCAACTTTTCTTAGAAAGAATCTTTCCAATATTCCAATACAACCATGAACAAGATCTATTCAAAATAACATACCAATTGTTGTAACAAATATTGAAATTTTGGCTTTCGGTAACTTAGGAGAGAAAAAATTTATAGTGTTTAACTACCGAAAGTGTAGATGTGAGAAAACAACCATTCGTCTGTCACGCGCATCACTGAATGTTCTCTACTTGTCATCTTCGGTCAAATAACGCCAAAATCAGCTCCAAATGCCAAAGCAGTACAACAGTCACAAGCCAACTCACGAAAAATCCAAAGACAGGGTTCATGTGAAAATCAAAGAAATGTACCATTTGTTCGAGCGTTGAGTCACAAGGAAAATGAATGGAAGCATTGGTAGTTGAACGACCACATACACCGAGCATTAAGCCACATGGAGAAAAATCTCACAAGTCTGAGGTTTTTGGTCATCGGGGATTTGGTTGACGTAGATATTTTAATAACTACAGCCCCGATCCCTGAATTCACTAAAGTATTAAAGGATAATCCGGGTTAATTAAAGAATAAGAAAGATTAATGTTGACAAGTCTCATCGTGATTTCACGACTCGAGCTGCCTTCGTGCTTTAAGTTTCAAGTTTGCGATTTCCAAAACCCCAAAAGCCTGTGTTTTAATCGTGCTTAATCAAAAAGCTAAAAGTGTTTTAACTGTTAATCAATCCCATCACAATTTTGTGATTCGGGATTTCTTGCATCAAGTATTATCGAAGTCCCGACACTTAAATCCAAGAAAGGTTAAAGATTAATTGCTAATCGTGATTAATTAAGAGATTAAGACAAATGATTATCGCCTAATTAATCCCATCGTGATTTTGCGATTCGAGATTCCTTGAATGTCATAAATATTGAATACATGATACCCAAAACCCCGAAACCCGAAAACCTGAAATCGGGACTCCAGTCATATGCAAAAAATGGCCTTGGGAAAAAAAACCATTTTTCTCAGCCTTGGGGAGGCCATTTTCCGCATTCGAATAGTCGATCGACATATAAAGATCCTAATATTTCCAGTGGTGTCTTCATAATTTCATTTGGATATTGGGAAGGTAGTCAAAAGTCCCCCGCAAGATGAGATTTGTTTTTAGAAATGTGGCATTTTTTACTATGCCGAGTCATCATTTTCAAATGATGATTCTGAGCGACTAGAGGATCATTTTGAGAAACATTTGGAGGTTTTTGTGCCTAACACATTGAAGATCAAAAGCACCTCTTAGTTTTCCTATAGGTGTCACATATTGGGATAATCGAATCCATCTCCAAGCACTAATTTTTGGATCTCATATTTTCCTGTTTTGACACATGTTTGTAAAATGCAGATATGAGGCAAATGAAAACGGATCTCAGGGAATTGAGAGAGTTTTTTTCTCAGAACAAATAGAGGCACAAAATCCTCTTTCATTTTATTCACATCTGTCACGATTTGAGAGATACATAACCATAATCGATGCCTCATTTCTTAGTAGTTTGGCCCATCTTCTATGGCCGTTAGTTTCAAGAATTGATTGTAACTGATTGTTTTGGGAGGATTTTAAACCTCAAGACCTATATGAGGCATATTTGTAACATTGGATAAGGGGGAAAGACACATAGGAGTAGTACTCCTGAGTTGTAGCTTTCATTTTCAGTTTAATATAAGATTGCAGAAGCATGTTTTATCCATATCAGAGATTCTTGTGATGTTGCTTGCAGAGTTTGCCCATTTTCTTAGTTTCAATATTACTCCATCTATATTTTCTTCTTGATTTGTAACTGTTTTGTAATAGAATTCATCCTCTGTTAGATGCTCTATTGCAGAATGGTCATAGTTTGTTTCTTGCAGAGATCAAGGTTCAGAATTTGTCCTTTGCTAGATGATCTGTCCCAACCATCTCTTTCCACTGATTTGTGCTTGGAATTCACTCATCGCTAAGTGCTCCTTGTGTATTGATATGTTTTCTCTTTATTTTGCTGCCATACTTTTATAAATCCTTCTCTTTGTAATCAACTTCTATCTCACCTCTGCTCCATGGATTTCTATTGCCAAAACACTCTTGCTATTTGCTTGATCATTTGACTCCATGCCCAATGGACTACCTCCCGGTCCAACCCATCAAATCTAAAACCTCAAAAATTTCTGTTACCCACAGATCTGCCCCGTTGTTAAGCTTATTGGACATCCTATCATGACATATATTCAAGAGATCTCTCTCGGGTTGGAAGGGCCAGCTTCTAATCAAAAGTGGTTCGAGGTTATATCGAAATTTACTTGCATGCTACCCAAGTCAAGTCCGAGTGACCAAATTTATTTCATTTAAAATGTGCTAAGGCTTGGCTCTATTACAACCTAGAACCAACTCTTGTGACAACATTTTTTGGCGCCGTTGCCGGGGACGGAGGATGAAGTTATCTTCCTTGGGATACGACAAAGTTCATATCTATCTCTTGATGGTGAACAAGGGATAGGAATTCAATTAGCTATGATCATTCACCTGGCGACTCCTTGGTTCGTAGACTCTACATGATTTCGCTGGCGACTCCACTGGTCTCAAAATGTGAAATTCGTTCACTGCTTGGATTGCTGCAAGGTTTGCTCCTCTGGACTTTACAATTTTTTATGGTTTTCCAAACACTGTTCCAGACATTAAAGTTTGGGAAGATGTCCTTCCTAAATTTTGTGAATACGCGGACGACAATCTTGCTCAACACTTGTTTGAATTCCACAAGCTCATGGATGAATTAAATGTACATCATGAAGATGTCCTCATGAAGCTGTTTATGTTTTCATTGGAAAGAGATCTAGGCTCTGGTATAAATCTTTACCCCATTCCAGTATTCCTTCATTGAAAGATTTTCACACACTTTTTCATCAATATTGTAAGAGGATATGTTTAGCTGAAATCCTTTTTGAATATTGTTGTAGTATAGAATTCATAAGACAAAAAGATCAAACACATCTTCTTGAAGAGGAGGAAGGAATATCAGAAATTTCTCAAGTCGATGAAGATAATCAGTATGAAGAAGAGTTGGCTGATAAAAAAGTAGGATATGATAGCTCTTGTGATCACATTCAAGAAGATGATATTCAACATCATGGTCAACATGCAAAAGATAAATAAAACAATAGTTGCTTGATCCAAAAATTGCATAGACCACCTCCTCCTTTAACAGAAGAAGAGATAGATCTACTCCTGAAAAGTCATGTTGCAACCCCTTCTTACATAGATCTGCAACATTCACACAGTCCTGAACATGCGAGTGAAACTTCTTCTATTATTGAAAATGAAAATCTAAGTTTAAATCATGATATCCATGGAACTTTAGAGGAAGTTAGTAAACCAATTTATGATGATGATTTCTGGCCAGAGGATCATCTTGTAGACACTTTTTTGTTTCATGAAGGTGATAGGGTTGTCATGTTTAATAACCTTGAAGAATGTTTGTTGTTCGAAGATGCTTTAGACTATGATTTGGAGGAGTGTGGATCTGAGATAGATAGCTTCGCAATTGATATTCCTAGCATTTGTCTGACTGATGAAACTCCTGAGTTATCTGCTGAACCTGTTTATGATGAATATCCAGAAGAACAAGAAGAGCAGATTTATTTTTCATCACACACGAAAATATACGACAGTCCTCCTTTGTTTGATGAATGTGATGAAAGTGTTTCTAAAGATGATGAGCAACAAGAAACTTTGGTTCAATAGGAAAGCAATCAGCAACATCATGAAAGAGATCAACCTATGTATGACAGCTACCAAGAAGATATTTGGACAACAGATGAAGGACATAAGGAGGGGTTACTGAAACAATGGATCTCTCCTCCATGTTTAGCAACCATTGAGCAACAGACCAGTAAGTTTCAATGCAACATTTTTGCACCAGTGGAAGAAAAAATCAGCAGTGGACAAAGTGCACAAAAACATTTCAAACAACTTGCTCAACAAGAGGAAGTATGGATTAATTGTGAAAGTAGTATATCTCTTCCCTTCTACGATCCAGTAGCAGTTTATATGGAGTCAAAATGGGGGACTGAATTTGTTATTTCCAACTTCTTGAAGTCTGAATTTCAAAACTATAAGTACCTGCTCTTAGGGCATGTTTTGAAATTTGCAGCTGCTCATGTCATTCTTTTGCTCAAAGATGGAAGTATAATTAAGTTTGTTAGTCGGATACTTGCTTGGTTGATTTGGAAGTTTTCCTATACTTGAAAAAAAAAATAGTGATATCAATTAGAGTAGGTGATGTATATAAATAAGCTTGACTTTGAGCATTAGAGTACAAAAGTGGTTTTAAGTACATTTCCAGTTCAGTTTGTTATCCTGTATGGTTTTGATTTAAGACATTATGACTCCATAGCCCAATGAATGCATAAGCGGTTTTTTGTTTCGGAAAGGTGCAAGTAAAGCGACAGAGTTCAGAGTTTGATAAGGATGATTTCAAGTCGACCAATGGATGAAGGCACATGGTCTACTGTTCTTGGTTCTTTATAGGAAAGCACCATCCCTAGATGGGGCCTCTGTTGTAACAAATATTGAAATTTTGGCTTTCGGCAACTTAGGAGAGAAAAAAATTGTAGTGTTTAACTATTGAAAGTGTAGATGTGAGAAAACAACCATTCGTCTGTCATGCGCATCACTGAATGTTCTCTAACTGTCATATTTAGTCAAATAACACCAAAATCATCTCCAAATACCATAGCAGTACAACAGTCACAAGCCAACTCATGAAAAATTCAAAGACAGGGTTCATGTGAAAATAAAAGAAATGTACCATCTGTTCGAGCGTTGAGTCACAAGGAAAATGAATGGAAGCATTGGCAGTTGAACGACCACATACACCGAGCATTAAGCCACATGGAGAAAAAGCTCATGAGTCCGGGGTTTTTGGCCTTCAGGGATTTGGCTGATGTAGATATTTTAATAACTATAGCCCTGATCCCCGAATTCACTAAAGTATTAAAGGATAATCCGGGTTAATTAAAGAATAAGAAAGATTAATGTTGACAAGTCTCATCGTGATTTCGTGACTTGAGCTGCCTTCGTGCTTTAAGTTTCAAGTTTTCGATTTATAAAACCCTGAAAGCCTATGTTTTAATCGTGCTTAATTACAAAGCTAAAAGTGTTTTAACTATTAATCAATCCCATCACAATTTCACGATTCGGGATTTCTCACGTCAAGTATTATCGAAGTCCCGACACTTAAATCCACGAAAGGTTAAAGATTAATTGCGAATTATGATTAATTAAGAAATTAATACAAATGATTATCACCTAATTAATCCCATCGTGATTTGAGATTCCTTGCAAGTCATAACTCTTGAAGACATGATACCCAAAACCTCGAAACACAAAAACCCGAAATCGGGACTCCAGTCATATGCAAAAAACGGCCTTGGGAAAAAAAACTATTTTTCTCAGCGTTGGGGAGGCCATTTTCCACGTTCGAATAGTCGGTCGACATCTACAAATCCTAATATTTCTAGTGGTGTCTTCATAATTACATTTGGAGCTTGGGAAAGAAATCAAAATTCCCCCGCAAGATGAGGTTCGTTTTAAAAAATGTGTCATTTTTTACTATGCCGAGTCATCATTTTCAAATGATGATTCTGAGCGACTGGAGGATCATTTTGAGAAACGGTCAGATTTTTTTGTTCCTAATACATCAAAGATCAAAATACTCTCTCAGTTTTCCTATAGGTGTCACGTATTGGGAGAATCGAATCCATTTCCGAGCCCTAATTTTCAGATCTCATATTTTCCTGTTTTGACACATGTTTGTAAAATGCAGATATGAGGCAAATGAAAATGGATCTCAGGGAACTGAGAGAGGTTTTTTCTCAGAACAAATAGAGGCACAAAAGTATATTTCAGTTTATTCACATCTGTCACGATTTGAGAGATACAGAACCATAACCGCTGCCTCATTTCTCAGCAGTTTGGCCCATCTTCTATGACCGTTAGTTTCAAGAATTGATTGTAACTGATTGTTTTGGGAAGATTTTCGACCTCAAGACCTATATGAGGCATATTTGTAACATTGGATAAGGGGGAAAGACACACAGGAGTAGTACTCCTAGGCTATGGCTTTATTTTTCAGTTTATTATAAGATTGCAGAAGCATGTTTTATCCATATCAGAGATTCTTGTGATGTTGCTTGCAGAGTTTGTCCATTTTCTTAGTTTCAATATCACTCCATCTATCTTTTCTTCTTGATTTGTAACTATTTTGTAATAGAATTCATCCTCTGCTAGATGCTCTATTGCAGAATGGTTATAGGTTATTTCTTGCAGAGATCAAGGTTCAGAATTCATCCTTTGCTAGATGCTTTGTCCCAACCATCTCTTTCCTCTGATTTGTGCTTGGAATTCACTCATCGCTAAGTGCTCCTTGTGTATTGATATGTTTTCTCTTTATTCTGCTGCCATACTTTTATAAATCCTTATCTTTGTAATCAAATTCTATCTCGATTCTGCTCCATGGATTTCCATTTCCAAAAAACTCTTGCTATTTGCTTGATCATTTGACTCCATGCCCAATGGACTACCTCCCGGTCCAACCCATCAGCCCTAAAACCTCAAAACTTTATGTTACCCACAAATCTACCCATTGTTAATCTTATTGGACATCCTATCGTGACATATATTTGAGAGATCCCTCTCGGGTTGGAAGGGGCAACTTCTAATCAAAAGTGGTTCGAGGTTATGTCAGAATTTACTTGCATGCTACCCAAGTCAAGTCAGAGTGACCAAATTTATTTCATTTAAAATGTGCTAAGGCTTGGTTCTATTACAACCTAGAACCAACACTTGCAACAACACCAACAATGAAGAAACCTTGATAACAAATACTTATCTTCTTCTTATCAAACCCTAGAGAGGGTAGACAACTGAGTAGCATCACAAAACTGGCGCAATATAGGTGCATCACTAGAGCAAGATAGCGCACCACATAACTTGCACAACTGGAAACTGGTAACAACAACTGTAACTGCAAATGCAACTAGTACGAAGCAACTGGATAGCACCACAAAACCTTGGCGCAACTCTTCCAGAGGTAGTGAACAAGAGAGATCACCAAGAGCCAACAAGAATATCCTTCCCCAAGTGGGGCACACTCTCTAAGATAACTAGAAACTAGAAATAATGAAATTGTTGCAACTTCCTAGTGCACACTGCAAAAGGATAACTGTGTAGTTATACAAATGAACTCACCCATACTTGTATTTATACTAATCTGGGTGCCTGTCTGGGGTCGACTTCTTATTCTAGGTTTTCAAATTTACTTTATTATTTTTGTGGGGCGAATTCTATTCTATTACATTATATTTCCACTTTATTATTATTTCTTGTGGGACGACTTCTCTTCTGTGGTCTTCTATTTCACTTTATTCTTTTCTGAGGTGTTCTTCAACTATTTAATGGTCTTCCTTTGAATTCTTGGAATCTTCTTCTTCTCTAAGAAAAGTAGTCCAGGAGGGAATACCTCCTACAACTACCAAAACATCAACAAGGTCGTCCTGCAAGGATCTTTGTAAGAGGGTTTTGTGTTTGCAACAGGTCATTCGGGTCTAGTTCGTGAGGGTTATAGTGGGCTAGAGGGGCATTTTCAATGCCAAAGAAGATCATAGTAGGGCTAGGAGAGCCTTGTAGTAGTTTACATCATCTCTTGGCATCATTCCAGGTTTATTGTTTTGAGTTTGTATTGTTTACTGAAGCTGACATAACAACCGTTATAATTCTACAGTTGTTGTATTTTCTGTCTCCATTCATAATAAAGAATGACAATGTTGTCAATTCTATTAACTCTGTACCTAGATTGATAATATGTAATGCATGCAAATTGTTTCTGGAAATACTTCTATCATATTTTTCATAAAGTATATCTGAGTACAAACTGTTTAACAAAAGCACAACATCACCAATATCATAATTTGCACAACAAAACACTTAAATCCTAGCCTAGCATATTTGGGGGCATTACAGTGGTATGAGAGCTGGTGACCTTGATAACCTCTAGGAAAAGATGAAGACAAATCAAGAATCCATAACATAATATCAAAAGAAACTAGCACCATTGTTAAAGTATCAAGAGTTTTGGGAGCTATATGCAGAGCGCATGACTTAATGCGAAGAGTATCAGACATTCAGTGAGGAGATCTAGGCTGTTATGTCATTAGAGTATTATTGCACCATCAAGAGCGAGAACTGGCCTAGAGTTCGAACCAAGGCTTTTTTGAAAATCATAGGGAAGAAAGTGAAGGAATAAAATCATGAAGGATAGAGGGACTTGTTGGAGGTACATGTATCTAATCATGTTGAGGATGTGTGCAATAGTGAGACAACAAAATCTAGTACACCATTAGAACTATCTCATGAGATCCAAAACACTAGCACATATGATGGACAGGTTGATAACACACATGATGCAGCTTTCCGATCAACCAATGTTGAGGACTCAAATGCATACCTTAGTAGTGACGATGATGTAGGTGTGGTAACACCTAAGTATGGTGAGGATGCAACATCTTATGATGACTATGGGACAATGTCCTAATCAGTCGATGTTGAGGATTCAAGATCTCTCCTCATGTATTATGCTTATGATGAGGGAGGTTCAAGCATGATAGAACCTAACTATGAATATGATTCAACACCTCATCCTATTTATGACATGTATGATGATGCAAACATGATTGTACCAAAATGTGACAAAGTTTGGGAGCTAAGTGTGGAGGATGAAAACGAAGGGGTTGATTTAAGGGACGAGAGCAGATCATAAAACTTGTATGAGGAAGGTAGTTCACATTGCAAGACATCATCTAATGAGTCAATTGATCCCTTGTGTGACAACCCACGCCATGATGATGAAATAACATTGCATGATTTGAAGAACCCACTATTGGTCACAGAGGAACAAATTGTGCAGGTGTTTGCTATAGCGGGAAAAACCCCCTATGGACTACACTAGGGTTTAATGTGCAGACAAATCTAACTGTCTAAAGTCTCCTAATTTTAACAACTACCCCGACAATACCCCACATTCATGCATAAAATACAAAGTATAAGGATTCAGTAACTCTACCTTAAACTCTGTGTCCGGTGTCGATCCTTTTGCGTTTGGTTGTTCCTCGAATGAAAATCTTCTCCCAAGGATGACCTGCATTCACCAAAAGACAAACAAGAAACTACGAACATGCATCTTATATATGAATTAGTGGGTTAGATGTCATAATCAAATATAAATCAAACATAAATATTGGACACATCATATGGCGGGACAGAAAAAGTACTTCTTTATATTAATCTTACAAAGTCACTTACAAATGATATCGGTGACTGCTCCTCAAACCTGGTCTGGGCTCCTCCTCACCAAGATCCAACTGCTTCCACGTATCTTTCTCCTCTCACAATTCTCTCTAAAGAAATGGAATAAGCTTATGAATGAGGAAAAAGGCAAGAATAGGGAATTCTGGCTCAAAACTCACAATGTGGCTACAAATTCTTGGGGTAAGGGGGGAAAGTGAAATGGGTAGAGTTTCACTATTCTTATGCTTAGATTTGGAATGATACCCCAACACCTCCTTTTATATGACAAAAAGGATGGTTATTCGGTTGGGTGATGGGCTATAGGTGGTGGGACAGTTGGAAAACTACCCAATAGCCCATAATCTCAATGAATTCCTTGCAAATTTTTAATTTTTAAAACTTTTGTGAGTACACATGAGTTGTAATGGTGAAGCTAGTGTACGTATGCAAGCTATATTGGTGCAGCAAGCATGTGTATGCAGGAAGTAGTGGTGTAGGGCGTTTACATATTCAAAAATATGGTTTTTAAGAAGAGTTGCCCAGTGATGGCTTTGCAAAAATGGAAAGTAAGATGGCCTGATGCTAGGTATGCATATATGGTGCAATTTAGGGTTATAACAGATGCCCCCTAATGTCTAAGGTCAAAAGAACATCTGATTTCTGAAATACATTACAAATCTTCACCAACGTACGAAGCGAGTGAGCCCGGGACCAGAGTTCGGGAAGTGCCATCTGCAAAAATAATAATTGTCTCACCGAGGCGGGCATACCCATGCTCGGGATGAAATAAATCATGGCTTCCAATCAAATACACTGCAGATCCATGTCATATAACTATATAAAGTGTATCCGCGAGCAATACACAGTGGATCTACATCTCAAAAGTAAAGATATACATGTATAGTATCCATCTTCAAGAAGCCAATGATGCCTGATGGCTGGAGATGAGGCCTTTAGAGCTCAAGCAACAACTTCAAGATCTTCAAAACTCGGGTAGGAGTGTAATTTGAGTGTACGGATTAACTACCCAGAGGTCTTCGACGACTCATCGAGGAACAGACAAGAGGATCTCGGTGATCAGGCAGAGAACTTCAATGATTTCGAACAAAGACTTGATTGGAATTTCAGGATGTTCGAGCATGAGGGCAAGAGAAAAACTGCAGAGTGGCCAACTCAAGTTGGGTAAAAACTCCCTTGGACAATAGCATGAAAGATGATTAGACTTAGGCAACATGACATTGACATAAGTTCAAGATGCAGGAGGCAACACAAACTCTCCATGTGTTTGGAAGAATAACCAAACAGAGGAGGACACAACTCTATGTAGCAAGAACAACTTGTTGAAATAATGTAACTGCAAAGTGTATTCTTATTATTATTGATATATTATTCATAGGATC
>JASDQU010502084.1:17912-39573 GCA_032191745.1 Picea mariana | reverse complement strand
TTTCTTGTTTATTTTATATTCTAAGTGTTTTATTACTACAAGGTTAATTAGTATTAATCAATTAGGTTCTTAGGTTTTTAGGGGTTCTTAGGCTGTCTAAGAATTAAATGGTTTTCTTATGAATAATTTGTTATAAAAGAAGAAAAGAAGAGAAAAATTACCAAGGTTTATTGTTTTTTTTTGTGGAAGAGGGGGAGCCAGTTTTCGCTTAGTTCTAGTCCATTGTCTCTGTTAAGGTTACTAGGGTGTTTATGGATTTCAATGGCTTCTCTAATACGGTGTTTGAAGAGGTGATTCTCTTTGGTGAGGATTTTGGTGTCTTCTAGGTGAACATGGTGTCTAGTTTTGATGGAGTGTTCAGCTAGGGTAGAGGTGCGGATGCGTTCGTTCTTGATGTCAGCTCCATGTTCTTTTACCCTAACTTGGAAGGAGCGACCGGTTTCACCAATATAGCATTTACTGCATGAGCACTCTATTTTGTAGATTCCTTTTCCATTGTGAGGGTTAAGTTTGTCTTTAACGGATCTCATGCTCTGTTTGATACCAACTCTTCTCTTTCTCTTAAAACCCAGGCTCTTTGTCCTAAATATGGATCCTGATCTGGATCCGAAACGTCGAAAATCTATTAACTACACTGTGGCTTTTCCGATCAAAACCGAAGATACTATACATATTGATTGGGTTCTAAATATAAAGAAGCAATTCGTACCTATTGTGTATGTGGCACATTATGTAGATCAAAGAACAAAGAATTGCTCCATCTGAAGTATCCATGTGATAGGGTCCTTGCCATCAAACTTCCTCATATCGATCTTAGGAACGTGGTTGGTCTTCAACCCAAAGTTGGAGTTTCTCCATTATTGATTCACCTTCCTTGTGTCCTCATCATGAATTTCATGGGATACATTTTCACTTTCAAGTGTCCTCTCTATTACAAAATTTTTCAATCCTTCCATGATCTCCTCTTTTAAACCATCCATTTTTGCCTCCAACTTAACTTCCATCTCTTGTAGTTCATATTTTGTTACTGTCTTCTTTTGTAAATCATTTATGTCCCTACACATTTCTTCACCTTCATCAAGAGTGCAAGTAGGATTGTATGGAGGCTTATTTGGTGTAGAAGTTCTCTTTTTTGGTGGCATGTTGGCCAAGTATCACTTTAAACCTTGATTTTGAGGTGGTTCTGCTAGACAATATTACTTTTATTGTATCTCCAAAATTTAGGCCCTTAAGAATATGAAATTTTCTTTTTTGTAGGTCTCTGATATTTCTTCTTTGCAATGCCACAGGTCTGATCAAAATTGGATGTGCCAAGTGGAATTTACGGTAACTTCCCCACAACTTACCGATTTTTTTCCTTTCCAGGAGATCTTACTTGTATAGAGTTCCCCACACAAAATAATTGATATAAAATTATGAAACTTGTACCAAAACTACTATTTTCTATCCATTATCTAATGAAACTAGTCTCACTCAATTTGGATACTCTAGGAAGAAGTTATGATTGTTTTACCCGAAACACCTGCTTGAGACTAGTCAATAGAAATAGTCAAATACCCTATCTTCCACAGGGTGTATCTACAAATTTAAGATGAACTAGAAGATAAAAGTTTTACCACAGATACCTTACTAATTTATGTGAATATCCTCCAGATTTCAGGGTCTGAAACATTACAGAAATTTTTTTATAGAGAAAATTCCGCAATGACTCAGTTCAGGATGATTCCATAACCCTATCTTACACAGGATGTATCTATGAAAGTATAAGGCCTCATGAGATGAAATTTTAACCCAAAATAACTTGATTCGTCTACTAAATATCCTCCAAGCCATTCCTTCTGAAATGTTGTAGAAAAAAAATTATAGTTAAAATTGCAAGGTGTCTCAGATGTAGCAGCGAAACCCTAAGACCTTGAGCTCCGATACCATATGTTAAGAACCAAATATCAATATAGCATAGAAAAACCTCAGAATAAGTACTCAACGCCTTGAAAAAGAGATAAATTCAGATAATAAGCCTCTTCAAGGGGACAAACTCTTTATGCCCACATAAATGTTCAATTACCAGATGATTCCAAATGAAAATGTCTCCTTGGTATATATAGGAGACTAGGAGGTATAATTACAACTAATGGAATAAAGTTGACATAAATAAAATAACATTACTAATGTAATATGCTCAAATTAAGGGGTAATGAGCCACTATTTAGGTCTTAACAGGTTTTTACTAGTGGACTGGTGTTGCTAGTATTTTGGGCTCAGGGGCCAGGAAATATGATTTCCTAGAGCTAGGTAGCTGGAGAGGATTTGTTCCTAGTTGGCTGGGAGGAAAAGGATTAGTTTTCGGGAAGTCAGGCAGTTCAAACAAGGAGCAAAAAAAAACAACAAGAAACAAAAAGGGATAAACTTCTACTTTAAGAGGTATTTCTTTGCTATTTACTATTTTACTGTAAATATATCTATATATTGGAAATGTATTAGGAGACTACATGAACTGTGTGAATTGAGATTTATTTTGTTTTATGAATTAACTATTTAATTGCTCAAACAAAAACATAAATTAGGATTTCATGTAAATAGAATGTCTATTAGATTACAAACTCACAACAAAATCGTAGCTATGAATCATGACTTTACATTTGGTATCAGAGCCCAGTTTCAAAATTGAAACCTGGGGCTTACACACTCTCTTAAGGCCTGAAAGTTATGATATATGTTCTATATAATAATAATAATAAAAATGAGCCTAGACATGTAGCCCAGAAGCCAGAACATTGTTGGGAACAGGTCACTGTACTCGCGCAGTAACTCTGTTATACTTTCCACTGTTTTCTCATCCCAATAGTCTCCAATGATGGCCATTTTGGGATTCACAACTGTCCCAATGTTGAATTTATTTACCTTGATCAATGCAACAATTACTTCTGATTCCAGAGGTGGACCTTCCACTTTTATCTCGCCTTCAACTTCCTTAATCTGAATATCGTGCGTGTCATCTTCATCTGGTGCTTCTTCCTGCACGTGGTAACGTGACAATAATTCTTTCACTATCTGCCTGTTTTGTTGTTGTTCCTATGTCATGAGTTCAACTTCTGGTTCCTTAATGAATATCACCCCTCTGATTTGTTTAAGTGCTGCGTTTATGTTGGAGTTCTCATGCTCAAATGAGAAAGTGACTGTAAAATTCTGCTGTAATACTGTCTAGCTCATGGTTCCTCTTTGTAGTTCCTGGTTTGTATACCAGTTTGCTGGGATGCCCTCTAATGTGTGAACAAAATGATGAGGCCATTCCTCTGGTGGTGTCATCCTCCATAACGTTATGCACTTCTCCAAGTGTTTTGCTGGTTCTCCTTGTCCACCATATTTATCGAGCTGGTTGCTTCCTTGTTCTGCACCAAACCTAATGCGTAGTAACTGCTTACATTGATACCAATCTTTCACAGTTTCTTTATGTGCATCCCACCATCTTGCAGGTGTTTCCTTGAGTGCTATATCTAGAGCTAAGAGCCTTTGATTTTCTAACACTTCATCTTTGTACCGTGTTAAGAATGATTCTAGGTCATTCACCCCATGGAAGCTGGGAGGTTCCCTTATCTCCGTACCTACCCATCTTACTGCACGGTCTATTCTTGCACATATTCTTCTGAAGACTTCGTGTAACCTCTGTTGCCAATTTTCTAAGCTCGTATCTGAGTCTGACGCACATGAGGTGATGCTTTGCCAAATGATTACCCCATATGTAATTGGGTTCACATAATCTTCATCTCACGCAGTTTTTCTGTACAATTGGTTAATTTCCTCTAGGTCTAAGAAAGTAGGCTCTACGAACCTTTCCCCTTCTGATGGGTCCAATGGCACAATGACTCTGTATTCTCCCGACTTGAAGGTCATCTTCCACGTCTTTAAGTTGATTATGGCCTGGTTATCAAACGCCTAATCCAAGCCAATCAATGCTGGATAAGGTGTTGTGCCGTCCACTATCTTGAATACTTGGAAGTCGACTTTAGTCCACACTCCATCTAGATCTATCGTTACCCCTTTTTGTCTCCCAATCAGTAGAAATCTATGTTGATTTTCTAGTTTTAGTTGAACATGTGAATATCCTAATGTGGGTTCTCCCATATATTTCCATGTATTCTTAGGTAGAACATTGACTTCAGATCCTAAATCCAATATAATATCTCCCATGTTGAAATCTCCAATGTTGGCGTTCAGCCTGAATTCTCTACTTGTTCTCCTCCTTGCATGTAGGTGATTGATTTTTTTATGTTCTAGATTTCCTTCTGCCTCTATGCTACATCTTTCTAGCATATTTTGTAATACTTTAACATAGGATGGATCATTTAGTAGTCTAACACAAGATTGCAAAAAGATTTTAATTGTACTTACTTTTCCTAGGGGTTGTGTTTCTTTGGTGTGATCCAATGATGGAGGCATCTTGTACTCTAGTACTTTCTTATTATGTTGCACGGTTGATGTTGATGCAATGTCTGGCTTCAAGAATTCTTTTTTGGCTTGCTTGAATATCTTTTTTTCATTCTGTGCATCAAAATTCTTCCTTGCTTTGACATTCTTCCTCACCCATTGGTGCTGTACTAGCTCTTGTCGTACTACATCGTTTACTATTTTAGCTCCTCCTCGTGTAACTATGTTGATGTTTCTTTCTTCATCCCTCGCTTCTGCTGAAATCCACTAAACATTTTGATTTTTCTAATTTCTCTTCTCCTGGATCTTCCCTAATAATGTGGGACATTCTTCCGTGTCATGATCTGATGCGCGACACTACATATAGGTCGCTGGTGGAAGTCGAAATTCTCTTTCATAATGTCTTGGTTGTTGACAACTATGAAATACCACGGGTCCTCTACCTCTTCCAAAGCCTCCTCTTTCTCTACCTCCCCCTCTGTAGCCAGATCGATCCCCTCACGGCATGTTATATTGAGGCACCTGGTTATACTGCACGATATTATAGTGTGGCTGCGTGGTATTGTATTGCGGTTGTGCAGTGTTGTATGGTTGCTGCGCAGTGTTACACTACTGCTGCACAATGTTGTACATGGATGGTACTTGGTTAAATTGAGGTGCGACTTGCCTGATCATCATTTCTTTCTACACCCTGTATGCATCTAATGTTCTTTCCTCATCAAGTCCATGGTTCTACAATCTTTGTCATGATGGCCTACTGAATTGCAAAAGTTGCAATACGAGCTCTTTGGTACTATCTGGTACTTCTACATAATTGGCCAGTGGTATGGATCATAAACCTGTTTCTTACAGATCTCACACCATAGTCCTCCTGTTGGTAATGGATTTGGCATTCTTGCTTCCATGTACTGCGCGAATGTTGGACATTTGTTCTTATGGTGTCCTTTTGTTATACATGTGGTACACCAAACGTATTATCTTTTGTCCTTACTCTTGTTCTGGTTTAGCTGGAATGTTAAATTCTTCAGATCCTACTTTAGCTCCTCGATGGTTGGGTCTATCTTCTGATATTGGTTTTCTTACAGTTGCAGAGTTGCCTGGAGAGCCTCTGCCTACGTTTGAAACTACTGTTGTCGCAGTGGATATTTCAAGTGTGGTAAAAATGAGTTGACGAACAAATGCCTATGCTGCATATCTATCATGACGTATTTTAGCTTTCTCTTCAGTCGTTTGAATCTCTGGTCAATATCCCATACATATTCTCTAGGTTTTTGTCTTATCTCTATCATCTCGTTCATGTATTGATCCTCTTAGCTCGGCTTCTGGAACTTATTTATCAACAACTTCTTGATATCTCCAATCGTTCTAGTTGTGCTTGGCAGACTATTTGTAGCTAAACTCATATACCAATCCAGTGCGTAATCTCTTAGCGTGATAGCTAACTGTGAAAGTTTAGTGTCCTCATCCGTGATCTATTTTTCTTCCCAAATATTTTCACATATAAAAAGGTGCTTCTCCGGGTCCTCCAACGCCTCTCCTTTGAATTCTGGTAACTTCATCGTTGGATCATGTCCTGCCATCTTGAATGCTGAACTACTACCTCTGTGTGGTGTAGATACTTGACTACTGCTTCTTGAACTGTCTCCCCCAGTTGTTGTTCCTTGTGTAGATGTACTTCCTACTATCTTCCTTCTCCCAAAATTTGGTTGTCTAAATGATGGTGTTCTTCTTGGTGTGTTAGTCGCACATGGGTTTATGGGTTCCACACTGACACTGATATGGATAGGAGTGTTGCCTTATATTTTTCTCTTGGACCTCTCGTCTTCCTTTCATATGTCGCGTGCAGGATTTTCTCAATCTTCTCCACAAACCGAAGATCCTCTAAGTCCTCTTCATCACTTGCCAAGCCTTCCCTCACAAATACGACTCTCTTCTTGGTGTTCACCTTATATTGGTAGGGTACTCCACTACGCATCCTTACAAATTTCATCATGATCCACTTGATCTGGTCTTTGTCCATCAAAATTGGGTCCAAGGCCTCCACCTTCTTTCCTTTATCCCCTTCTCCTTCCATTTCTCCTTCTCTTGTCACTGCTTCCCCCCTTCCCTGATGCACGTAGGGAAGTTTATCCGTCTGACTCCATCGTCATTACTCCTTTGTTATATAATAATATTTTAATGGAAGTATATAATTATCTAATGTACCTACCTCAAGGTCCCTCAAGAACTCTTGTTCAGCTGCATTGTAGGACTTCGCTGTATCTATTGCAAACTCTATGATAAATCCGACAAAAATGCTGTCTAGCCATAAATCTACTATGCGCGTAAACTGATTATCAACTCGTTGTAGCTGCGTGATCTCTTTAGGATTCCATTCTAGCTATATGATCTGATTCGTGGGATGATTGTATTTCAATTTTTTTATCCACTCCTGCAATATGTGTGGGAAACCACAGAAAAAGACTTCATGCAATTCGGTGAATACATACTTGTCCAGGTATTTGCGCGGTGTTAACTTCGGGTTTCTGTTATCTTTCTGTGCAAAATCTAGCTCCTTTGTCTTCAACCAACTCTCTATCTATGACTTTGTTGGATTCCACAGTCTCAACATCCCTTTTTAGATTCTCATTATTTCACTTTTTTGTCGTTCAATCCCGCATTCTTTTGACGCTTCTTTAGCAGATCTCATGTGCTCAATCCCATTTTCTTACAATCAACCGACAACTGAACCATTTGTTGGTTTAATACATATCTCTTCTTCTATTGGTCTTGAGGATTCCTTATGGTGTATTCTGGTTCTTAGTGACCATCATAGATTGACCCTAGTTCATAATTAAGAAGCTTCCCAACAAAATCCCTTAAAGACTATCGGCCCCTCTGGTAAACCAGAAGGAAACGAAATACACAGAGTGTACTACACAGTCTCACCTAAGATAACTCTATGGGTGGCTACAATACTCAGGTGTTTGCAACCTGAGACTGAGCGAGATCTATGGCTGTGTGCCATCACCCTTATTCATTTCAATATAACATCTAGTTACAACATTCATTTTATGCATGCATGAGGAATACCAGATCTACGTAGTTACTTCATTCATTCAACATTCATCAACTAATTAGACACAAAGATGCATTCATTCATTTACATAACACAGTGTTACCATGGTTCACCCCCTCCTGGGCTAAGTCCACAAAGATCTGGCTCTCGAGATTTTATTATAGTTTATAAATATCCCTTGCCATGCATGGTTATAATCTTAGATCTCACTCTCCTTAGTAGGCTCCTCGATCCCTGTGAGCTGACTAGATCACACCAGAATCCTCAGCTTGCGATCTAACCCTCGGGATTGAGTCGTTCAGTCCTTTCTTAGATCACCATCTTAATGACTCATACAGTTCTTACAATTCTCTTCTTCTCTCCGGTTCTCTCTCCCCCCTATGTTGCATAAGTACTACTTATTTATATTCTTGGCTCACCAACCATTAGAATGCATTACAAAAACCCTAACCCTAGCGTTGTTAGGTCTTCCATGCATGTGCACTTCACCTGCCTCTCTTGCACATGCTTCTTTTCCTTCCAATTGTCTTTTTCCTCTTGCATGCTTCTCCTCCAAAAATAACCTTTCTTTCAGATTCAGCCTGCATCCAAAAAAACTCTTCTTCAGAACTTGCACTATGCCTCATTGATCAAAACTGATGCAGACCCCGACCCTCGGGCCAAGATCCACGCAGGATCGTTCTAAATCTTCCCTGAACCAAATTGACTTATCGATTCCTCCGCAGGGAATCCCACACACACACACCACAGTGTTTTCCACAGGTCCTTATAGGTATGCCCGTGTGATCAAACACTAGGCATCAACCCAAATCTCCTGACCAACAATATTATCGCACCCTTTGTCGAATCAGGATTTCGGGTTTTGCGATATCGCGATTTCTGTTGTCGAGTTTCCTGTCTCTACAACCTCCGAAACCTGAAATGCCGAATTGCCAAAATATTTGGCCACGTCCTCCTCCACACTTGTGTCATGTTTTGTGACTTCGGTAATTCTGGAGTAAAGAACCCCGACCTCTTGTCTTCGAATATGCCAAAATGCTGAACCCCGATGTTCTCAGCAAAGGCTGGCTCCCCAACGAAACTTTTCGTTGATTCAGAGTTTCGAACTTCACAATTTCGTGAATCTGGCTGCAAGACTTCCAGTTCTTCAACCTTCAAAACTCCGAAATGGTCAACGAAGATTGACTACGCCTATTGACGAAAACGTGCCACCTGTCTTCCCCCCTGTACCGTGTTTCCCACGTGGATTCTTGCCGCCTGTCCACTCAAACTTTTCAGCTTTTGGAACTTGAATAAACCTTCGAAAACTGTTCCCCTATCACTTCAAAACCTTGAACTCCGAAATGGCGCCTTCCACGGGATCAACGACTATAAGCCGTCATTCGATCCGACGACCCACATTATTTCGAGCTTCCGGGTACCGGGAGTTCGAAACTCTCGATCCAAAAATGCTGCCCCCTCTGCTTCCTGACACCTGAAGTGCCGAAATCCTGAAATTTCACGCCAAAATGCTATCGCGACTTGTGAATTTGGGATTTCCGCTCCACTAGGCCCGACTCCTTGTCGTCAGGACCCCCGAAATACTGAACTTTGAAATTCTGAAACGCTGAAATTTCTACGCCTCGTCTTCACACACGATAATCCATTTCGCGATTCGAAAGTTCGAGTGACCAAGGGATTTGGCTTGCACTCTAGACTTACAAACCCCGATTTTTGGAAATGATCTTGACGGCTCGATGGTCATGATCAACGATTGATGTTGAATCTTGAAACCAACGTAATGGGTTCGTCTAACCCTTATCCGCTCTGCAACTCCTCTGGATTCTACGTTCCTCGTGACTTTGCGAGTTCTCCACAGAGAATTTCAATCGTCTGATTCACTCCTCAATGAATCTCTGACCAAACTGACTTAGCGTCCTTCCACTGAACTTAACTTCTGCGCGATGATTCGACTCCCCGTCTTCCTTTGAATACTTCAAAGGCGCTGATCCTCCTGAGCTTTCTATTGCAACCTCAAGTCTCAGAAGGACTCCTGCACACACTCTTTGCGACAATCTTTCAAATACTTCTGTGTATTTGATTCTTCAACTCTGTGCACTCTCGACAATAACAGTCTTTCACTCTTCAACCTTAGTTGATAAATTCTAAGGCTTCAACTAGCCCGCGCACACCTTGCATGTCTTATGTTCTTCACCTGCACTTCTGTTGGAATGAGAACAACGATATCCTTCTTGAGCTTTCTGAGGTAAAACTCAGAACCCTTGTCAATGCATACCTTGCGGATGTTTCACTGCACTCCTTGCAGGAACTCTCTCAGGAAGAGAAACAATTGAGACTCATTCTTCTCCTCTCTAAGACTTCATACATTCAACATGAAATCATACATTCAACATAGAATAACAACAAAGGCATAACAAAGAGAATAAAACAACTGTAAGCATACCATTAAGCATATGTAAACAACAAACATCATAACACCATGAAATCTGAGTCAAAGCTTCATATATTAACTCAAATTCTCCTGTACATGGGTTCTTCTCTACAACTCTCTGCTACGGCTCTCTTTTTATTTCCTATGCTAATGATACAATAATACAAGGGTGAGGGTGTCTATATCCGTTTTCCCTCCTACTCTCTAAACTGTCTAATCGCTTAATTCAAATCTACCTACTTTCATTAAATACATATAAATGCTTTTACATACTACAGATGAGAGCAATGCTCAAGATCTGTTTACAACATCTAAGACATAAATGTAAGTATGCTTCCCCAACTATCACATTAATATCAGCTTCATTAATTTTTCAAAACATTTCAAAAAAGTGCACTGGTGCTTTTCCAGCCGTCTTCCACCTTTTACGTTGCTTGCTTACGATGCTCCTGCATCATACTCCCTTGCTTGAAAATTTTCATGAACTCCTGTCCATGAGCTCTTGCATGGTCTGTCCATGCTTATGAATTTTTTCTTCATCTTCCCAACTAGCATCTTCAACTAGATATCCCTTCCATTTGACCAAGTATTCAAAATACTCTTTTCTCTTGGTCTTTTTGCTAATCCTCTTGTCAATTATGCTTTCCATCTGTGGCTTTTCAGCTACAGGCATTTGTTTTTTCCATTGAATCTCTTTCTATTCCTTCTCTGCTCCTGCTTCCTCAGATCTGTAAGGGTACAAATTCACAACATTGAATATCGGTGAGATTCTGATCCCATCGGGTAATTCAATCTCATATGCGTTTGCCCCAAATTTCCTTATAACCTTTCACGGTCCAATCTTTTTCATCTTCAGTTTGTTATATGTTCCCCTTGGGAACCTTTCCTTCCTCAGATGCGTAAGAATCAAATCACCAAATTTAAATTGAAGTTCTCGC
Organism: Picea mariana; assembly: GCA_032191745.1. Classification (NCBI taxonomy): domain Eukaryota; kingdom Viridiplantae; phylum Streptophyta; class Pinopsida; order Pinales; family Pinaceae; genus Picea; species Picea mariana. The sequence goes on along the minus strand of JASDQU010502084.1, from coordinate 28,721 downwards.
CTGTGTTGATCTACTCTCCGCTTGTATTCTTGACTTGAACTCTGCAATTGCTCCTTGACTCGGCTGTGAAGCTCCTTCATTCCTTCTGCAAAGTCCTCTGCACTAGCACTCCTGAATTCATCTTGTTCATAAATCTTTCAATTCAGAAACTCCCCTTGGCTGTATTCCATATACAATCTGGAATGGACTCTATCCTGTGCTTCTGTTACGCGAATCATTATAAGTGAATTTTGCCTATGGCAGAATGTGATCCCACTGACTGTGGTGTTTATTCACTAATCTCCTCAACAAATCTCCCAAGCTTCTGTTCACGACCTCTGTCTATCCATCTGTCTGAGGATAATATGCTGAGCTAAAAGACAAAATTGTCCCCAACTTCTTCCATAAGGTCCTCCAGAAATGTCCGACGAACTTGGTATCTCGATCAGAAATGATACTCCTTGGCAAGCCGTGAAGTCTGACGACTTCCTTGAAAAACAGGTTCGTAATATGAGTTGCGTCACTGGTTTTCTGGCATGGTATGAAATGTGCCATCTTGGAAAATCTATCGACTACCACAAAGATTGAATCATAGCCTCCTTGTGTTCTTGGTAGTCCCAATATAAAATCCATGCTCACTGCATCCCACGACCTTTCTGGTATGGGTAATGGTTGATATAACCCTGTGTTCTGCCTTTTCCCTTTTGTATGCTGACAAATCCTGCATCTGTCCACAAATTTTTTAACATCTGTCCTCATTCCTGGGCAAAAATATGAGCCATTCAACTTTGAGAACGTCTTATCATGACCGAAGTGTTCGACCAATCCTCCATTGTGTTTTTCCTTCAACAGGTTCTCCCTCATGGAGCATTTTGGAATACATAGATGATTGCCCCGAAATAATAACCCATCCTGGATCATATACTCGGTTCATTGGCTTCTGTCCCTGAGAACTGGATTCTCAGATGCCTCATATGCTTCCTTAAAATCTAAGTCATCCTTATACATTTCTTTGAGGTTATCAAAACCCAAAGTCTTGACTCTGAATTCCTGCATAAGCAAACATTTCCTGCTCAAAGCATCAACAACTTTGTTAGCAGTTCCAGAAATATGATTAATCACAAAAGTAAAATTCTGCATGTATTCAACCCATTTAGCATGTTTTTGGTTCAACTTCTCCTGTTGAGTCACGAATTTTAAAGCATGATTATCACTGTACAAAACAAACTCTTTGGGAACCAAATAATGTCTCCATTTCTTCAGTGCTTGTATGACTGCATAGAATTCTTTTTCATATGTTGAGTACTTAATCTTTGCTTCATTCAGTTTTTCACTGAAATATGCGACCGACCTGTCGTCTTGGCTCAAGAACACTCCAATTGCAAATCCACTCGCGTCACACCTGACCTGGAATGTCTTGCTAAAATATGGCAAAACCAGAATTGGTTGCTCTGTGATCTTCTTCTTCAGCAGGTTGAAGCTCTTCTCTTCTTCTTCTGTCCAGTGAAAAGACTTGTGTCTTTTCTTCACTGTATTCATCATTGGTGCACTAATTCCATTGAAGTTTCAAATGAATTTCTTGTAGAAACTTGCCAAACCATGGAAGCTTCGAACTTCAAACACACTCTTCGGCGATGGCCAATTCTTAATTGCATCTACCTTTTCTGGATCCATCTTCAACTCATTTGTAGAGATAAAAAAACCCAAATAAATGAGTTTTGTCCTCATAAATGACGATTTCTTCATATTTATCAACAATTTCTCTTGCTGTAATCTTCTCATCACTGCAGCTAAATGCTTTAAGTGCTTTTCTTCTGTCTTGTTGAAAATTAATATATCATCAAGATATACAATGACGAATTTCCCTATGAAATCCTTCAGGACTTCGTTCATCAATCTCATGAAAGTACTGAGCGCATTCGTTAAGCCAAATGGCATGACAAGCCATTCATACAACCCCTCATTCGTCTTGAATGGTGTCTTCCATTCATCACCTTCTCTCATCCGGATTTGATGATACCTGCTTTTCAAATCAATCTTTGAAAAAAATCTTGCTCCACTCAAGCAATCCATCAAGTCGTCCATCCTTGGTAATGGAAATCTGTATCTGATGGTAATCTTATTGATCACCCTTGAGTCTGTACACATTCTCCAGCCTCCATCTTTCTTTGGGCTGAGCACTATTGGAACAATGCATGGACTTAAGCTCTCTTGAATCAATCCTTTGTCCATTAAGTCCTGAACCTGTCTCTTGACTTCTTCATTTTCTGGCGGCGTCAACCGGTAGGTGGCTTTGTTCAGTAAACTGGCTCCAGGTATAAGATCAATATGATGGCTTATACTTCTGATAGGTGGCAACGAACAAGGTAGTTCGTCCACTATTATATCAACAAATTCTCCCAGCAATTCCTGGATTTCTTCTGGTAAATCATCTATCCTCGTACTGGTCAAAACAATTTTGGGCTTCCTGATCAAAATAAATTGGGTGTCCTCCTTCTTCTTAACCTCATTAAGAAGTTCCTTCCCACTCATGAGAAGTACAGTGTTACTCATTTCTATCTTCACCTCTTTATCCTTAATCAACAACAACATGTGAGTCCTCCCATTCTTCTCCAGGGTGTACTTGTTCTTTCTCCCATCATGAATCACGTTTCTGTCATATTTCCATGGTCTACCCAACAATAGATGAAAAACATCCATGGAATGACATCACATAATATTTCATCTTTATATCCTCCTATTTTAAATTCAACTAAACACTGTTTAGTGACATTTACCTGATGTCCTTTTTGTAGCCACGAGACTCTGTATGGGCTTGGATGTACAATAGTTTCCATCTCTAGCTTTTCTACCATCTCTGTAGATATGAGATTGTTTGTGCTACCACTGTCCACTATGACCTTGCATACCCTGTCCTTGGTTTTGCAAGCAGTCCGAAACAAACTGTTTTTTTGGGCTGGGTTCTCTGCCTCCTTCTCTGGCTTCAAGCGAAATTTCCTCATCATCAAAGATCTTCCGCCCTCAGCGTCTTCTGCCTGAACATTCCGTCCTTGAGTTTCGACAATGTGAGTTTCACCACCATCTTTTTTCTTATCTGGACACTCATAGGATTTATGTCCGATCTTTCCACATACAAAGCATTTCACTTCATCGCCTTTGCCTCTTCCTCTTCCTCTAGCTTGAGGAAAAGCATTTCTATCAACATACTACCCTCTCTGTGAGCTTCCTCCTCTCTCATGTTGAGTTTGAGGTTTCTTCCCCTCTTATTTAGATTTCTGAGTTCTGTCTTGGGCAATTGTTTTGCCTCTGGCTTGACTTCTACCTTAGCCTCTTTGACCTTGCTTCCGGCTCAGCTTCTCTTTGGATTTCAGATCTATGTGATAAGCATCTTCCACATTTCAAATGGTCATCATGCTCATCTCATTTTGAATGTCATACCGCAGACCATTCATGTATCTGACAACTTTTTCATCATCACTTTCCCAATGACCTGCTCTGATGTTTATCTTGTAGAACTCTTCAGTGTATTCTTTCACTGGCATCAACTTCTGTCTCAAATTCTACATCCTCCAAAAAAAAGTGATTTGATAATCCCTGGGTATAAATTTGGCTTTCATCTTTGCAACCATTCTATCCCAGCTTTTGATTTTCTACTTGCCTTTGCAACGTCTGTCAACCTGCAATTCATCCCACCATAGTGCTGCATGTCCTTTAAGTCTAGTAACAATATGTTTGAACTTCTTGTCTTCCTCGACATCCTCATAGTCGAAGTACTTGTCTAGAAATCTAATCTAGTCTATAAGCTCTTCAACATCCAGGTTTCCCTCATACACTCGAATGCCCATTTTTGCTCTGGCACCTATCCTTGCAACAGTTTTGAATAGGCATTCATCCGCAGCATCTTCGACTACAACTTCTTCTCCTTCATTTCCAGCTTCATTTTCACTGTCAGTCTCGCTGATATCCCCAACGTCAACTGTGCGCCTCTGTCCTGTCTCCATGGCATCAAGCCTGGCACGTAACTCACACATTTCTCTTTCTCTTGCTAGATCAGGCATTGGCATTGACCTGTCTCTTCTTCTCGGCGGCATGGCTATAAATGTTCCCCTATTCTCTCTGCTATAGAAAGCAAAGAACTTGTTCTGAGCTCTGATACCACAACTGATGCAAACCTCGACCCTTGGGCCAAGATCTGCGCAGGATCGTTCTAAATCTTCTCTGAACCAAATTGACTTATCAATTCCTCCACAGGGAATCCCACACACACACACCACAGTGTTTTCCACAAGTCCTTATAGGTATGCCCACGTGATCAAACACTAGGCATCAACCCAAATCTCCCGACCAACAATATGATCGCACCCTTTTCCGAATCAGGATTTCGGGTTTCGTGATATCACGATTTTTGTTGTTGAGTTTCCTATCTCTACAACCTCCGAAACCCATGCCAAATTGCTGAAATATTTGGCCGCGTCCTCCTCCACAGTTGTGTCGCATTTCGCGACTTCGAGAATTCTGGAGTAAAGAACCCCAACCTCTTGTCTTTGAATCTGCTGAAATGCCGAAACCTGATACGTTCAGCAAAGGATGGCTCCCCAATGAAACTTTTCATCGATTCAGAGTTTCGGACTTCGCGATTTCGCGAATCCAACTGCAAGACTCCCGGTTCTTCAACCTTCAAAACTCCGAAATGGTCAATGAGGATTGACTCCACCTATTGATGAAAACACACCACCTGTCTTCCCCCTTGTACTCTGTTTTCCATGTGGATTCTTGCCACCTGTCCACTCAAACTTTCCGGCTTTCAGAACTTGAATAGCCCTTCGACAACCATTCCTCTATCACTTCAAAACCCCGAACTCTGAGATGGCACCTTCCACGGGATCAACAGCTATAAGCCCTCATTTGATTCGACGACCCACGTTATTTCGGGCTTCCGGGTACCAGGAGTTCGAAACTATCGATCCCAAAACACTGCCTCCTCTGCTTCCCGACACCCTAAGTGCCGAAATCTCAAAATTTCACGCCAAAATCCTGTCGCGACTCACGACTTCGGGATTTCTGCTCCACTAGGTCCGACTCCTTGTTGTCAGGACCCCCGAAATACCGAACTCCGAAATTCCGAAACGTCGAAAATTCTATTCCTTGTCTTCACACACGATAATCCATTTCACGATTTGGAAGTTCGAGTGACCAAGGGATTTGGCTTGCACTCCAGACTTACAAACCCCGATTTGCCGAAATGATCTTGATGGCTCGACGGTCACGATCAACGGCCGACGTTGAATCTTGAAACCAACGTAATGGGTTTGTCTAACCCTTATCCACCCTGCAACTCCTCTGGATCCTATGATCCTCGTGACTTCACGAGTTCTACAGAGAATTTCGACCGTCCAATTCACTCCTCAATGAATCTCTGACCAAACTGACTTAGCGTCCTTCCACTGAACTTAACTTCTACGCGATGATTCATCTCCTTGTCTTCCTTTGAATACTTCAAAGGCGTTGATCCTCCTGAGATTTCTATTGCAACCTCAAGTTCCGAAAGGACTCCTGCACACACTCTTTGCGACAATCTTTCAAATACTTCTGTGTATTTGATTCTTCGACTCTGTGCACTCTCGACAACATCAGTTTTTCACTCTTCAACCTTAGTTCATAAATTCCAAGGCTTCAACTAGCCTGTGCATACCTTGCACAACTTATGTGCTTCACCTGCACTTCTACTGGAATGAGAGAAATGGTAGCCTTCCTGAGATTTCTGAGGTAAAACTCAGAACCCTTGTCAACGCACCCGTTGCAGACGTTTCACTGAACTCCTTGCAGGAACTCTCTCAGGAAGAGAAACAATTGAGACTCATTCTTCTCCTCTCTCAGACTTCATACATTCAACATGAAATCATACATTCAACACATAATAACAACAAAGGCATAACATAGAGAATAAAACAACTGTAAGCATACCATTCAGCATATGTAAACAACAAACATCATAACACCATGAAATCTGAGTCAAAGCTTCATATATTAACTCAAATTCTCTTGTACATGGGTTCTTCTCTACAACTCTCTGCTACGGCTCTCTTTTTCTTTCCTGTGCTAATGATACAATAATACAAGGGTGAGGGTGTCTATATCCGTTTTCCCTCCTACTCTCTAAACTGTCTAATCGCTTAATTCAAATCTACCTACTTTCATTAATTATGTATAAATGCTTTTACATACTACAAATGAGAGCAATGCTCAAGATCTGTTTACAACATCTAATACATAAATGTAAGTACGCTTCCCCAACTATCACATTAATATCTGCTTCATTCATTTTTCAAAACATTTAAAAAATGTGCGTTGGTGCTTTTCCAACTGTCTTCCTCTTTTTACATTGCTTGCTTGGTTGGCTGCTTACGATGCTCATGCATAAAAAACACTAGTGTCAAAAATACTCTAGCAAACGATTTTTCAGTCAACACAATGACAGTGTAGGGGCCGCACTAGCTGAAATCCAATGCTCTGGATCCAATGCAACCAATGGTTCTCCCATTCGAGGTTTGAGTTTTATCACGAGTTGCAACTTGCCTCCTTAAGCCATTCAAGGACATGTGGCCAGTTTGGTCCAGGGGAATAAAATCCTAACTGAGCAACACAACAAAGTTCCATAAGCTCCCACAAGTTTGTTTGGTCAAGGCCCATGCGATTGCACTACCAAAAAATTCTCGGCATAGTGTTCTTGAAAATCGACCCCCTCTTTAGAGATTACACGATGCCTCATTCAGTAAATCCCTAGTGTCGGAGATACTCCAACAAATGGTTTTCGGGTAGACAAAATGATAGCGGAGGGTCCCCATTAGCTAAAACCCAGTGCTCTAGATCCAATGCAATTGATGATTCGTCCATCTGAGTCCTGATTTGAGTTTTATCGCGAGTTGCAACTCGCCTCCTCAATCCATTCAGGGACATGTGGAGAATTTGGTCTGGGGGCGTAAAATCCAAATCGAGCAGCGTAAAAAAGTTCCATAGTCTATTTGGCCAAGGTCCACGTGAATACACTACCCACAAATTCCTAACACAATGTTCATGAAAATCAAACTCCTCTTCAGAACTTGCACTATGCCTCATTGAGAAAAATACTAGTGTCAGAGATACTCCAACAAACGGTTTTCTGGTCAATGGAATGATAGCGTAGGGGCCCCACTAGTTGAAAAAAAATGTTTTGAATCCAATGCAGCTAAAGGTTCTCCATCCGAGTCCCAATTTTATTTTTATCACAAGTTGCAACTTGCCTCCTCAATCCATTTAGGGACATGTGGCCAATTTGGTCCGGGGGGCATAAAATCCCAACCAAATAGCATAACAGAGTTACATAAGCTTCTGCAAGTCTATTTGGCCATGGCCAATGCGACTACACTACCCAAAAATTCCTGACACAATGTTCTTGAAAATCGACCTCCTCTTCAGAAATTGCATTATGGCTCATTCAACAAAACCCTATTGTTGAAAATACTCCAACAAATGATTTTCAGTCGACAAAATGATAGCGGAGGGGGCCTACTAGTTGAAACCTGGTTCTCCAGATCCAATACAATTGATGATTCATCCATATGAGTCCTGGTTTGAGTTTTATCGTGAGTTGAAACTCACCTCCTCAGTTCATTCAAGGACATGTGGACAATTTTGTCCGAGGGCGTATGGTAAGGCATGGCATGGAAATGCGTGGTATGGCAAGGAATTTCATGGAAAGGCATGGTATGACATGGTAAGGCAATGCATGGCAAGGCATGGTATGGAAAATTCAATGCATGGTATGGCAAAGCATGGCATGGAAAGACATGGTATGGCATGGAAAGTCAAGGCATGGAAAGGCATGGTATGGAAAGCCAATGCATGGAAATTTAATGTTAGGCATGGAATTACAAGGCATGGTATGGAAAGACATAGTATGAAAAGGCATACCATACCATACCATACCATAGCATGGCAAGGCAAGGCATACCATACCACGCCATACTATACCATACCATACCATACCATGGCAAGGCAAGGCAAGGCATACCATACCATACCATGCCATACCATGCCAAGGATACCATACTGTGGAATGGAAAGGAAAGGCATACCATACCATACCATACCATGCCAAGGCATGCAAAGGAAAGGCATGGCATGACATGACATGATAAGGCAAAGAAATGTGTGACATGGAAAGGCATGGAAAGTCAAGGAGAGGCATGGCATGGCAAGGAATGGTATGGAAACACATGACATGGAAAGGAAATGCATGGTATGGAAAGGCATGGCATGACAAGGCATGACATGGCATGGCAAGGCAAGGCATGGAAAGGCTTGGTATGGAAAGACAAGGCATTTCAAGTGAATGCAATGCATGACATTACAAGGAATGGTATGGAAAGGAATACCATATCATACTATACCATATCATGGCAAGGAAATGCATACCATACCATACCATGGCATTGCAAGGAAAGGAAAGGCATACCATACCATACCATGGCATGGCAAGGAAAGGAAAGACATACCATACCATACCATGCCAAGGATATCATACCATAGCATAGCAAGGAAAGCCATACCATTCCATACCATACCATACCATACCATGCAAAGGATACCAGAGCATACCATACCATACCAAGGCAAGACATACCATACCATACCATACCAAGACAAGGAAAGTCATGGCATGGCATAGCAAGGAAAGGAAATGCAAGGCATGGCATGGCAAGGAATGCCATGGAAAGGCATGCAAAGACAAGGCATGCCATGACATCGTATGGAAAGGCAATGGAAGGTAAGGCATGCCATGGAATAGCATGGTATGGAAAGGGATGACATGGCATGGCATGGAAGGGTAGGGAAAGGCATGGTATGGAAAGGAATGGCATGGAAATGAAATGCATGGTATGACAAGGCATGGCATGGCAATGGATGGCATGGCATGGCAATGGATGGCATGGAAAGTCATGGTATGGCATGGAAAGGCATGACATGGTAAGGCATGGTATGGAAAGATAAGTTATGACAAGTGAATGCAAGGCATGGTATCACAAGGCATGGTATGGAAAGGCATGGCATGGAAAGGAATACTATACCATAGCAAGGCATGGCATGGAATGGCATGGAAAGGCAAGACACGGAAAGGCCAAGCATGCAAAGGCAAGGCATTGCATGACATGACATGGTAAGGCAAGGAAAGACAATGCATGACATTGCAAGGAAAGGTAATGCAAGGCATTGAATGGAAAGGCATGCAAAGGCAAGACATGACATGGAATGGCATGGCAAGGAAAGGCATGGAAAGGAAATGAATGGAAAGGCAAGGCATGACATGGCATAGAAAGGAAAGGTACTGCATCACATGAAAAGTAAAGGCAATGAAATGCATGACATGTAAAGGCAAGGCATGGCATGACATGGCATGACAAGGAAAGGCAAGGAATGGCAAGGCAAGGCAAGACATGGCATGGAAAGGCATGACATAGCAAGGCAAGGCATGGCCAGGAAATGAATGTAAACACAATACTTACCCTCAATTTTCAGTGTTTTTAGCTTGACATCTAGGGTTTAATTGTCATATTTCTCCCTTGGAATACACCTTGACACCTTTTATTACATTTCTGTCATAATTTTCATCCCTTTAGGGCTTGATGTCTTGAATATTATAGGGTTGTTATGTGCCATGACAATGATGTCTTGAATATTATAGGGCTAATACCTCCTTGGGGCATACAAAACTCACAGAGCAACATTTTTGAGTTCCGTGAGATGTTGTAATCTTTTTTAGGCATGGACTAAGTGACCACTTTTTCCATCCACTCCCGAGGCATGGTTTCATAAAAATGCAAATGATTTCTTTGGAAGGATTGAAATTTGTATGTGGTATAGTTGAATAAGTATAGAGAGTATCTTCATAATTACCTATAGACTAGTTAATTCTCAAAGGACCTTTAATTTGAAGCATATTATAGTGCCAAAATGTCCTTGAAAAATATTCATTTGTGAAATATAAGAGAAGAAGATATATAGACCAGTTAACTCTCAAAGGATATTAGAGGAAAACTTAATCATATATAGCACAAAATGGAGAGGGTTAGCACTTACGGTTACGTAATATAATTTATAGTTCATAGTCAAAATGTATAACATATTTTTTATTATCTTTACTAATGTTTATTGGAATTGTTGCATGTTTAACATCATTGGAATGACATCTTATCTGTAACTTATTTGAAATTTTATCATGGTATGTGCACTTTGATATGATGTAATATTATTATGGTTTCGTTTCATATGTTGTAATATTAGAAATATAACACAAAAATTAATTATTGCATGAAATAAATAATAACTTTTCATTTTGAATGTATTTTCTTTGCATAACACGGGTCTTCCAGAAGATCTAGTTGATCCTCATGAGATAGATCTAGATTATAATGGGTCTGATACAGACACTGGTGATGATTATGATGAGGTAGATGCAGAAGACACCGAGGCAGACGACGGTGATGATCACATTGATGATGATCATGATAATGATGATGACGATGATCCAGTCGTTGGTAGTAGTCAGTGACATTGAACATATAGACTCCATCATGGATCATTGTTGATATATCGTTTTGATGCCTCTTTTCATGTTTACTATCATATGTATCATTTTCACCTGCAATACCATATTATTGAGTTGTATAATTTTGACTTATGTCAACTGTTGGCCATGTATCATTTTGACATGTTATTGATCTACTGACATATTTTACTTTCACTTGTTTTAGTTATATATGATGATGATCTTAACAATATTGACTTGTTAAT
>JASDQU010502083.1:13760-61746 GCA_032191745.1 Picea mariana | reverse complement strand
TCCTCCCAGGACTTCAGGTTTCGGAGGATACACGGTGGGAAATGCCTCCACCCCTCCTAATCAGATCGAGGGTCAACACCCTATATCAAACCATACTGTGCAACTATTGTTCTTGGAGTCACGTCATCAAACATCCACTCTGGGTAAGTTGTGCATCCTGTCAAAACCACACTTACCATAGATCATAGTAATATTTCTAATCATAAATTAAAGAGTAAGTACAACTTATAGCATACAATGTCTTCATGATGTCTATGACATCCCAATTACCTCAATATTATAGTCATTTGGCTATCACATAGCTCATCATCCTGTAGGTTAGTTCACCAATAACACATATTGATGTAGATACATCACAAATTTATATAAGAATCCATATTTGCATCCACGCTCAATTAAGAAATGTATTCCTATTTACATCATGCATTGCATCTATTATACATTCACAATATAACTTGAATTGGTATACATGTACCGAACTTACCCATTTTAATTTTCATGTTCAAATAATCAAATAACTATCTTTGTCATGAACATATATCATATAACATACAAATAGGTCTAGAGGTACACATCTCAATGTCTAACCAAGTCTAACTGACTCCAATAATGCTAAACATTGAATTATTAAGATTAGCAAACAATAATGTTCTAACTACCCAAGGTCAAAATATGGGGCATTACAGGAACATAAAGTAGAGAAAAGGGAATGCACAACAAGAAACAATTCAAACATAACATAGTTGGAAGGACAACACAACACCAATTTTGGAGAAAGAGGCTGCAACCGAATCAAGAAGAGGAGAGAACTCTCAGGTTCTCAACCAACAAGCCTAGATCATATTATAGATATGGGATCATATGATTGAAAAAGGGGATTAGTATTATTATTTTTGTGGTTTTCGTTGGTAACAATGGTTGCAAGTTGGGAAGTTTGGTTAAGCTTAGACATGTTGGGAAAGGTCGAGTCTAGGTTTGAGTCTAGTTCGACTTATTGTTGTTGTTAGCTAGCTAAATCCTGAGATCTAGGATAGGAACTAGAATGATAATGTAATAGAGTCATTTAGTACTGTAGGGTTGAAAAGATAAAGGGAATGAGATAACCTTGTCTCACAGTAGTAGAAGCACTTGTTGATTATCTTTGGTATGACCAATTGTATATATGACTCAAGTTGATCTTCTATTTTGAGAATAAATCTGGTATATGATAATATAGTGGGAGACCCAATTATTTTGAAAATATCTTGTGTACTTAGTCTTATGATTCTATTGAATGTTAGGCTATGTTATATTTTATGTCTGATATGCTTAAATTATTATAGCTTTCATATGAATGTCGACACAACTCTGTTTCCCCACTCTCATTTAGGAAATGTTCAAGGCTGCAACAGGTTTAAGCTATCTTGCACATGAATGATATGAATCTTGATACTTTGGAGATATTTCTGAGTATTCTCCTTACCTTTCCCTCTCCTATTTGTCTTGGTTGCGCTTCGGTTGAGACTTATGCCCTCCCGAGAAGATGACAATGCCAACACACTAGACTACATTGGTACCTTTTTTTGGTAACTTGAAGAGGACCCTAGTCTGATCACTTTTGCGCCAACAAAATGGTTCTATTGCTAGGACCTATGCTTTAAAAGGGAACCTGTAAGGTGAATGCTTCCGTGGATCTATAGAACTGATATTCAACAATGGTGGGAATGAAATTGTGATGCATTTATATGGAAAGAAGCAGAGTTGCGAGGTAAAAGCATGAGTGATACAAGAGATTATGTCTTTTATTCAGAAAGACCGAGTGACCAGTATGAGATATTTTGGGTAAAATTCCTAGAAGAGCTATTTCATTGGATAGATTGGCTACAAGAATCTCCATAAATTCCATGAACGCGTCAAGAAGACCTGTACTTGGGACGCAAAGAAGATCTCAACACTTCATTGGTGGGATAACCAGATTACATGAACAGTCAATTTCTGGGTTAACACGACTTTAGAAAGGTATATCATTGAATTCGCAGCTGTGAATCACCAATCTTTTTCACGGGTGGAAGAAATTTTCAAGAAATGTGCACACGGGAGGCTGTTTAGTGAAATTCCCTTGTGGATCAAGGAATTCTTGATGGAGGAGAGAATGTTAACTATTCCCTTGACTGAGATGGAAACCTAAAAACCTATTCTTGGGGTAGGATCATGACCTAAGAAGGGGAAAGGGTTCTTTGATATATGGGGGAATATCAAGAAAATAATGCAAGAAATGAGTGTGCCTTGAGGAGAGCCGCCATAGTTGAGAAGTGGTTTCGTGGAAAGGTTAAGAAAGCAACAAATAAACTTGAGGTGTTTCAGAAAGAAATTGGATCAAGAGGAACAAATTAAATAAATAAGGAAGAGTTGAGGAAGGTAAGAAGACAAGAAAGACTGGCCAATCTAATATTACAGCAGAGGGAAGCACAGAGAGAAAGGAGTCCCCAAGTGGGTGGACAATAAGAGGAGTGTGTAGAAGCAAGGGAAGATGAACTAGGTATGTATCTTGCAGAAGGCAGAGAAGATTCAGCCCCGATATCATGAAACATCAAGAATCAAGATGAGAAGGCTACTCTAGAGGAAGAAAATGAGACCCCACAAATCAAATAAACCCTCCCAGAAGTCAGTGGAACCATCCTCGAATCACCCATTCCCCAGGTTCCCTCTATACTCGTGGTAAGATCTATACCACATACTTATGCTAGTTCTATTCCATCACATTTAATCAATCATTCATAGTCTATAAGTATAAATACCAGGAGGATATTGGGATCCCCTGGCATATCACAACCAGAGCCATTAGGTTTCATTTTAATAGGAATAGTAAAACCCAGAACGACTGGAAATACAGGAGGCTCGATTGCCCGATACCCATAATTATGGGGTAAAGGGGACGAGGATGTAGAGAAAAAATGGTTCCTATGTGAATCCATCTGGTGATCCAGAGGGAATCTCGATGCAAACATGTTATTAGAATTTCAGACTACCTTGAGGGGCCATGCCCTCAAATGGTACATGAAGGCTATTGAACCATGGGTGAAAGGACAAGCCTTCACCCTTTCCTAAGTTCATCTAAAATTCATCACCGAATTCAAAACAACTCAGTTAGAGTAACAATCTCTCTCTGAGTTGCGGGAAATTCAACAAAGGGAAGGAGAATCTGCCTGGGAGTATAGTCAGAAATTTAAAGACGCTATTGGGATGTTAACGCATCCAATTCACAAAGATCACCAGAGGGAATGGTACATCCAAGGACTACTACCTCTGACGAGATATACTCTAACACAACATCAGATAACCACCTTAACAGATGCCTTGGAACAATCGATGAATATCAAAGCCATGGCAGGTTATCTAGGGAGTCCGAGAGTGACCAGACCTCCAGTGGACACAAATTTGTCACAAATCCAAGGATAAATATCGTCACTAATAGAGAATATTCAAGAATTAACTATACCAAGACGAGGACGACCTTAGGTTTGGTGCATAGGATGCTACACAGAAAGGCATCTAGAAAATGAATGTTTGCGCATGAGGGGAATGGAACCTACTCACAATCCAATGGGACCCTCTCCAAGACACCCAAGAGGAGTTTAAAAAGTATCTACAACTCCACCAGTCCATGCACTAGGGCTATACCATGCCTTTCTAGGAACTCAAAAATCTCATCCCGTTGAGTATTATGAAATTTTTTGGACACATGGGCATGTGATGAGGTAGTGTCCTATCATGCATAAGTATACGATTACGCCTAATACAATACGTTGCAAATTATGCGCATTTACAACACATACTAAAAATCAATGTCGAGCGATGGATGCGCTTGTTGACAGATTAGATCGAAAAACATTCAGAATAAATGAAACCCCCCAAGGACCTAGAAGAAGCCAGGGAGGTGGGACTAGAGGTGGATTTAGAGGAGGAAGAAATGGAGGAAGAGCACCAAGCATATTTTACAATTGCATTGGACAAGCTCACTTGGCCAAAGATTTCCCTCACCCAATATGGCCATGGTTCTCTCATTGCAGAACTAACGGGCATGCAATTGAAGAGTGCCCAAAACTAATTGCGAAATGGGAAGATCAGGTTCATCAATGAGGAGCTAACTCTATAGGTTCATAATTGAAAAATGGAATCGAGGGACAAATACTTAAGATCAACATCATTACTCACGGAGGAACAAAAACCGGGGCAGATGCATACAGTCAACCCAAGATTCAGAAAGAAACTCTCAAGGATGACATGTATGACGCTTTGAAACAAAAACTATTCTTCAAAGATGCAATATAAATATTTAAGAGAATCCCTACTCCAGAAATAATGGATAACTCCCCTAAAGTCAACTTTCAACCTAAACTTGCGCAAGCCCCTACCTCACCATCGACACCTAGAAACCTTGTGATTCCAAAAAGACACCCTAAGCAGTCTCAAAACTTAATCAATCTATGGTTTCAATTATTCTTTGATATCCTCGGGGATGACCAAATTACGGAGAAGTTGCGCAACACCTTGTACCTAATACTGGGAAATGAAGGAACCCCAAAATCCATCAAAAGGACCAACCTCCCTGAGAAGAATACCCAAACAATACAAAGAAGAAAGGTGTGAACATGAAAATAATTTAGGTTAGAAGCCTAGCTAGATGATTTTGAAATTAAAGATGTCATGCTAGATTTGGGATCCGATGTCAAAATCCTACCCAGAAAGACCTCAGAAGATTTGGGAAAACCTTAGTTATTGTATTCAACCATCCAATTGATAATGGCAAACCAATACTGCATTTTCCCAGTAGAAAGGATGGAGAATGTAGAAATAGATGTTGTGGGAGTTAAAACCAAAGCTGATTTCGAAGTAATTAAAATCATGGGAGATAATGATCCCTACCCTGCTCTACTTAGAATTGATTGGGCATTCAACAACTATGCTATCATTGATCTAAAGAAGGACACCATGAAATTTGAACAGATGGGATAAAAGTTGCTCAACCCTTAGATCTGTATTTAGGGCCTAGATACACTGAACCAGTGGACAACAATATGGATTCATATTATCTTAACCAATTATACACCATAACAACAGGAACAAGGATGGATTACATAAATCCCACTAGAGATATATCGGTAAGTTGGAGATGCATACAGTCTGCTGACCAGGATTCATAATTAGCATTTGACAGCTGGCCATAAGGCTCATACAAAATATTCTCAAGACGACGTGCAACTGTCGGAGAAGTGAGATGGATTGGAATTGAGATTAGGGAACACCCGACATATGATGGTACCTCAGAGGTAGAGAATTTTCTTACCATTATGGAAGAGAAAATAGTGTCGGATCAAAGGATCTTCGTTTTTGACTTAGCCTTGCAGGATACCCCCACCAGAAGGTGGACCACTCACAAAGCCTTGATTATGGAGTGGGAATATGTGAAGCAAGCCATCCGATGTCGATTCCAAAGTAGGGATCATTTGAAAGAAGAGATGAATATAGATTTTCAAGATGCGAAACTGTTCAATGGACGCTCTGACCCCAAAGTGTTTATTGAGCACTGTTTAAAATGTTGTCAAATTGCGGAAGTACCTTCTCACCTATGGGTCCAGGTATTTATCCACTCGTTGGGTCCAATCCCAAAATCCTGGTACATACATGAGAATACCAGAAGAAAAACAAGAAGTTGACAGATATTACGAGACCAATTTTGCAAGGACTTCTCCTATACAAGTGTTATCCACAATTTTGGTCGTCATGATGAAGTAATGATGATGGAAAAATCAGGCTCTTCACTAGAACACTTTCCTGAGAAAAGTTACCTTTGTCTGCTTCTAGAAATCATATTTTTAAGGGAGGTTTGCAAGCTATCTATATATTTGCCTGTGAGAATACATGATTCTCGCAGGCTGCATTAAGCTGGGGTGTGAGAGGTTCGCACTATACCTAGCTATCAGGGTGCGAACATCTTCTAAAGGAAGGAAAAAGATAAATTCTCGAACTTTCTAGAAGGGAATCTTCTAGAAAGATGAGTTGGCATTCGAATGGTTATCTAAGTACTGGTTTTCCTAATATCTTGGGATCATTCCTATCCAAGTAACTAATCTATTCTCTCCTATATATTGATGGGAATGCTCATGGAAAAGGTTAGAAGCAAACTAGCAAGAGATTGATTGGAGAATTAGTGGAAGATTGTATGAAGGACT
Source organism: Picea mariana (assembly GCA_032191745.1). Taxonomy (NCBI): domain Eukaryota; kingdom Viridiplantae; phylum Streptophyta; class Pinopsida; order Pinales; family Pinaceae; genus Picea; species Picea mariana. The sequence continues at coordinate 55,534 of JASDQU010502083.1, read as the reverse complement.
GATGCTACAACAACTAGAGACACCAGCAAGGTTATCAAAAGTGGTTGATTTTCTTCATGCATGAGCAAGTGTGTGTGTCAGAGCTAGGAGCCATCGAAAGGAGGCTTGCAACATCAAGGCTCAGGTTGTAAGTTTTTCTTTCTATCAATCTAATACAGTAATGTGTCCCTTTCCCATAAAGTTGATTTCACTTTATTACATAACTCCTTGATCATATGTATAGATTAAATGTTGAATATATTCAGTTGTTTTCACTTCGATTGGTTTGAACTATCTTGGTCTAGAACGTGCAAGAGCATCGGAGAAAAATTGGTACAACAAAGACCCAAGGAAGCGATCATACGGTATGTTCATGATTCTTGCCTCCTAGTTCATTCAATAGTTAAAATCTAGGGAAAGAGTATCATTCTGTCCTATTTTTTTCTAGATCCAGGTGGATCTAGGGAGATCGGTTTGTGTCCGCACTCACGGATTAATCCTGAAACAAAATTGATGAATTTTTTCTATTGGCTAAACTTTTCAAAATTTTTTGAGTTCTGCGCTGCTCGCAGGTGACATATTATGAACAGTGCGAACTTCTCGCAGGCGGCTTAAGGCCCACCTACGAGAAAGAGTCATTCTCGCAGGTCCCGTATGGGTCACCTGCAAGAATGTCTCCACGCATATATGGTTCAAAAAATAACTTAAAACATGATTTTTAACCAATGAAATCGTAATTTTAAACCATGAAAAGATCAGGAATGAAGAAATTACCAAGATGATGCTGACGACTTGTCAAATGATCACTCGTAGCTCCTGGAAATCGACACCGAATGCAGAGAGTAAAATGAGGGTTTTTTGGAACTCAATGATAAAAATGTGAAATGATATGGTAAATTTAGTTATTTACTCATTTTAATTACTTTTTACTATATCAAATTTGGGTTTTTTATGTTTATTTATTATTTAAACCTAATCACTAATTTGAAAATGAGTGAAATGACTTGCAGGTGCGAAATATGGATGATTATGGATAAAGTTTTCCTTGGTGTGGTGTGATTTTGATTGTTTTTTATGGTTTTTACATAAAACCTCGAGCGCCTTTTGTCCGTTCTTGCGCTTGTGAAAAATATAAGAACATGATCGAGCGTCGTTTTATCACTTTTTTGGGCTCGCTGTGGTTATACAAAAAATGAACCCCCCTGGAGTTCTCTTTAAGCTCTTTTCGGACTCTCTAAACATGAAAATATTGCCGAGCGATCTTGCTATTTTCATGCTCACTAAAGTATTTAAAGTACGCGTCCTTCGAGCGATAGTTTAACCCTTTTTCGGTCTCGTTGGACTACTGTACGAAAAAGGAACCGAGAGAGTTCTCTTTTAGGTGTTTTTCCAAACTCTATAATCTTGAAAAACCTTCGAGTTTACTATCTCTAGACTCGTTAAACAAACATTGACAGACCCATGATGGGACCGAACCACTCCTTCCTAGGGTTCATTAAAAATAATCCAAGGGACTCGTCCGAAGGATGAGCTTATATCAACAAGCATATGTGATCCTCTTCAAGCTTGCGTAAAAATAAAGAGGTACTTACCAGAAATGGTGGGGGAAAATTTGGAAAAGGGATATGTTTCATCGTTGTATTGATTGGCAGTAAGTGTTGCTCTTGAACATGACACCCCCTATTCATCATTCGAAGCCGGTTTGGAAAATCCATTTGTCTCTCATTTGATTTGCTACAAGGTCATTTCCTGTGTCGTCTTTGAGTCAATGCTGCCAAATCATTGGTCGTGTCGTTCATATGTTCAAGAGAAGTCCATTTGAAACCCATATTGAGTCGGCCATTTGCAGTTATCCATTCACTCTGTGTCGGCCTTCCCTGTGTTTAAAGTCCAATTGCTACATGCTCTGTTTCACCTTCAAACTCTGTTACTCATTTCGTGTCATTGATGGGGGATACATCAAGGCCCTCCTGTGACGAGTTTTGTTCCGTCGACTTCAGCACATTATCCAGAATCAAGACTTAGAAATTATTTAGTACCTTCGAGCTTACATGCCTCAATGGCAAGTTTCCTTGCTTTCGACAGTGGGTTTACATCATAGACCCCTAATCAAAAGATTCTGTCGGATGTTCGACATCAACTCATTTATTCACAGTCGATGGAATGTACTTTAGTACCTTGGGAGTCATTGACATCAATGGTGATTTCCCTCGCACTTGTTAACGGTTACATCAATGGACGGTAATCAAGTGGTTTCTACCATGTTCGACTTCGACACATGTAATCACATGGTTAGATTCGTACTTTGGGCAACGAGATTGAAGACCCTGGATATTATCTTTGTGATCCAGGTTTCTATGGAGTATGTATGATTTGCGACACATAGATCCACTGTGTATGTTTCGTGGCTATGTCGTCTTGATTTAAACTTTGTCGCATAGATCCACAGTGTATTCAGGTGGCTATGATATATTGTGATGGTATGGATCCACAGTGTATGATTGGTGGCCATGACCTTTGTTTATGATGTCATCAGTCTATGATCTGAGTATGGGAATGCCTACCTCAGAATTGGTATATATAATATTCTGCAGATGCTTGGATGTTTGTAGGTTTCCAATTATATGTGCTCTTGGTTCTTGACACACACATGCAGCTTACAAAGTCTATCGACTATCACTGGTTCCAATCTCAGACTTTGGGGGGCATTCTGTTATCCATAATTTTGGTCATCATGATGAAGTAATGATGATGGAAAAATCAGGCTCTTCACTAGAACACTTTCCTGAGAAAAGTTACCTTTGTCTGCTTCCAGAAATCATATTTTTAAGGGAGGTTCGCAGGCTATCTATATATTTGCCTGCGAGAATACATGATTCTCACAGGCTGCATTAAGCTGGGGTGCGAGATTTTCACACTGTACCTAGCTATCAGGGTGCGAACATCTTCTAAAGGAAGGAAAAAGATAAATTCTTGAACTTTCTAGAAGGGAATCTTCTAGAAAGATGAGTTGGCATTCGAATGGTTATCTAAGTACTAGTTTTCCTGATATCTTGGGATCATTCCTATCCAAGTAACTAATATATTCTCTCCTATATATTGAGGGGAATGCTCATGGAAAAGGTTAGAAGAAAACTAGCAAGAGATTGATTGGAGAATTATTGGAAGATTGTATGAAGGACTGATGCTACAGCAGCTAGAGATACCAGCAAGGTTATCAAAAGTGGTTGATTTTCTTCATGCATGAGCAAGTGTGTGTGTCAGATCTAGGAGCCATCGAAAGAAGGCTTGCAACATCAAGGCTCAGGCTGTAAGTTTTGCTTTCTATCAATATAATACAGTAATGTGTCCCTTTCCCATAAAGTTGATTGCACTTCATTACATAACTCCTTGATCATATGTATAGATTAACTGTTGAATATATTGAGTTGTTTTCACTTCGATTGGTTTGAACTATCTTGGTCTGGACCACGTAAGAGCATCGGAGAGAAATTGGTACAACAAAGACCCAAGGAAGCGATCATATGGTATGTTCATGATTCTTGCCTCCTAGTTCATTCAATAGTTAAAATCTAGGGAAAGAGTATCATTCTGTCCTGTTTTGTTCTAGATCCAGGTGGATCTAGGGAGATCGGTTTGTGTCCACACTCACAGATTAATCCTAAAACAACAAGTAAGTACTTTGAGAAAAACACAGTCCTTCAAAAATTCCAAGAAATGATTTTTACTGACATTTGCAAACATAGATCAAGCCCAGTAGTATGTGATGACCATGTTCAGTTTCTTCAGTCTAGTATGATTCACGAATCTAATAAGATACATGTAGCTTGTTGTAAAACTGATAAAGACTTGGAAAAACCTGATGTCTTAGAAGAACTTAGAAACTTAACTATTAAAGAAACCAAAGGCAATAGAGAGATTCAGGATACTATACCTAGTCACACCTGTAGCTCCTATAACCATCCACTAAAGTTGCGAAAAGTTAATATAGAGAGTACAAATCATCCTAAGATAAATTCCATAGGATATTACTGGGATGAGAAGACTATGAATGAAGTCCACATCCTATTGTGGGAGTATGAGGACTTGTTCCTGAAAACATTTTCAGAACTAAAAGGTATAAAAGGAGCCATGGGAGAAATGAAAATCGAGTCAAAACCCGACTAAAAACCTGTGAAGCATAGACCATACCGCCTTAAACCTAAAATAAAATAAAAGGTCAAGAAGGAAGTAGACAAAATGCTTGCGGTAGGACTTATTTTCCCGATCGAAGAAGCAGAGTGGATTAGCCCCATAGTTATCCAGAGAAATAAGGATAGATAAGACATTCAGGTTTGTGTGGACTACAAAAGTCTGAATTATCCATGTGTGCAGGATCCGTTTTCGACACCTTTCAGTGAAGAAGTGTCAGATCAGGTTGCGAAAAAAAATTCTTATTCATTTACAGATGGACTCTCAGGATATCACCAAGTCAGAATTACAGAGGAAGACAAGACGAATACAAAATTCATAAATGAGTGGGGAACATTCACGTACAATGTAATTCCATTTGGCTTAAAGAATGCCCCTACAATATTACCTTGGATCGTAATAGAATTGTTGGCATAGGGGCATCCAAAATCTTCTTGGCACGGGGGCATACCTAAGAGGAGTTGTGCAACAAGAGAGAATCTTGCATCCATTTGTTAGTACAAACATTCTTTCTATGCATAGGAATAATGTATCTTTCATTGCTTCTATTAGATCTATTCATATCAAATCTTCTTTCTTCTAACTATGCCCTAGTTTTCAGATTAGGACAAAATTTATCAAACATACCTAGATTCATTCTTTCAAAACAAAAATTTTCACTTATCTTACCTTTCTCAGAGCATAAATATTCAATATCTTACCTCTTTTCTTTAGATCTGGCTTATCTTCTCAGCACAGATCTTCACAAGTCAATACTTGTCACTAAAGCACAGATCTACACACAAATATTTCTTTTCTTCAGTTCCCAACAATCACAGTTTCATGTCCCAGAAATGGAACCATTTGTTGGCATAGGGGCAGACCCAGGGTTCAATGCTTCAACAATGCACAAAAAAAACCCTAACTACTGGCCCTTTCGGAAACACCTGTGAAGCAGATGAAGTCTCACCCAAGATAGAGGCAGGGGTGGTTGCAGGACTCAAATGTCTGCAACCTAGCTGGGACATAGATCTGTGATTATACCACTTAACAAAGCACTTAGCAGTTAACATTCATCAGTAATTAACCCTTATTCACATCGCAAATCCAAACCCTAATTACATAACAACAAATTATTATACCATATCTAACACATATAAGCACTTAACACATGGAAAAAGATAAGATCTAGAATTTATTCACATCATTTAAGCACTAAGCTATCATACTAGATTCATATAAACATTCATTACTGCACTTAATCTTAAATTATATACACAAGACAATAATCAGAATGCAAAAAACAACCATAACACAAGATATACGTGGTTCACCCCAGTGTGGGGCTACGTCCACCAACTCTTCTCTTGTTTATTATCTTCTCTCAAGCTTATACTAGCATAGAGCATCAAAACCCTACTCCACAGAGGATAGGAGATCTGTGTTCACCTCGCCAAATCCTCCTTCCCTGAGCTAGGTTTAATAAAAAAAGTCTTCTTACTGTCTATATACAAGCTCCTTACAATCACTTTCACTTAGCTCTGCAAGTCCTTAACACATAGCATGCACAAAGCATCCACAACTATTCACACTTAGCACACTGGCCTCTTCCTACATCGCCTAGATATCTATTTATACATTATAAAATGGGCCCAAACATGGGTAAACCCATGGGTCAACATCCCATACCCGTTACATAAACCATATTCCCAAAACTGTCCTAAAGAGGGGCCGAGATCCCGCGATCTCTGCTTTGAATTGCGCTATGCCTTTGACCAGCCTGTCGAAGTCCCAAAAGAGGTCAAACATGACCAAGGATCTCCAAAAATTGGTCAAGGGAAAACATGCCCCCAACACTCACTTGTGACGCGTCCTGAGACACTCTGGTCTGGGTAACTCTGACTCAAAAGCCTTGAGCTTGATCGAGCTGCTTCAACTTGTTGTTGTGCCAAGGCCTCCTGGTCGACGAACTCTTGAATAATTTCCTCGTTCACAGGTCTTTATAAGTGTTGTTCTACCGAAGTGACTACTCATTCCAGCTCTGCTCCTCGACCTTCAATCTCCTAAAAAAGTAGTCAAGATGCATCCTGGACTCTCTGGAGCTTCTGAGTCACTTTCATGACTTTTCTTTGTATGGCATGGACCTATTGTTGAGTCGTGCATTGTTCTTGGGATATTTTCATTCGCTCAACCGATGACAAGGGATTTAACGGCGATTGTACTATTTCTGATTTGCTTCCTGGAGTTGCAACTCAAGTGTTTTCAGTTCAAGGTCCTCGATAAGGTGCTCATAAGTCTGTGGACTGTGAATGCTTAGCTGTTTACATTCCATGACTAATTATTTGATCCTTTCAACTGCGCTTCGGGCAGTTGCTTCTCTCTAGTCTCACACTTCCTGCGGAGTGCTTGGCACTGTTTGTAGCTCTAGTTCTACTATTCTCTGTTGAAGTTGTTGAATGGCTTCTACAATATTTGCCACTTGAATCTCCACAGGGTCTTCCTCCATTTTCTCTAAGCCCGTCACAGAGCGAAGTGTTCTCGGGACTGCATCTTTAACTCCAACCTTATCTTTGAGCAGTTTTTCTTTCTCTTGTCGGATCTGTTCTCTATCCTCTTCGATCTTGATTTGGAGGTCGTCTTTCTCTTGTTGCGCAACTTAGCATTGCTCTATGATTTCCTCTTGTGCTTGATTCAGTTCCACTGTGGCCTGTTGTTTTTCATCTTGTACACGAAAAAGGTGATCTTCGGTTGCATCAACTATTCTATAGAGTTGGGCAGGCTCATCTCCCAACTCTGGTTCTTCTTGTGGCAGGGCATAGTGGACACTGCTCATCCAGAGTGAAGGGCTTGCTGTACTCCTCTCAACTCTGCTTCAATCCTTCCATACATGGTTTCCTGTGTGGCTTCATTTATTTGAAAAATATCTTCTAAGGCATCTGATACAACTACGATAATGAAGTCGAATTCATCGATCGTGAGTACATTTTGCAGCTTTGACTTACTCGCTTTGGACTTCTTCTGCGATGTAGGTTTCATCGGGGAAACATTTCTTCTGCGAAGTATACTCTGGAAATTCTTGCAATTTTTCTAACTTTTCCCTCTTCTTACTAAGGTTTCTGGCCTTCTTTCCTGTGATCTGAATCATTGGTTTCCTCTTGTGACACCTACTAAAGAGTAGGGAATCCACCACATAGAGATCAATTACCCCTTCAACCAGTTAGAGAACTTCATGCATTTGAGAAATGGGTTGTTGAATTTATTGGACCGATCAACTCGCTGGCTAAGAATTCGAAGGCCAGGTACATCATTACCGCAAAGAATTACCTTATGATATGGGACGAAGAAGAGGTAGTTCAATATTGTTTGATAAATACAACTACTAGATTTATTTTTGAAAACATCATTACTAGGTTTGGATGCCCTAGAATCCTGACCAATGATCAAGGTAGTCACTTTATCAGAAGAAAATTCACAACGTTGACAACATAATTCCTTATAAAGCACCATAAGATCAGTCCCTATCATCTATAAGCTAACAGTACAATGGAGGCAATTTGATAAAATTCTAGAAAGAGGAATGAAAAAAGTGTGTTGCGTAAATAGGGAAGGATGGGATGATATAGTTCTAGCAGTCTTGTGGGCTTACACGACTACCACAAAGAATATATAAAGGTATACCCCATTTCAGTTGGTTTATGGGAAGGAAGTTGTTGTACATGCATAGTTTATTACCCCTAGTCTCTATTTATCACATGCTACACATATGACATATGATGAATCGGTTGCGCAAATGATTGCAAACTTGCAGGAAATTGAGGAAGCCAGATTTCTAGAAGATTTTCATCAGTCAGTTGAGAAATCTAGACATAAATCTTAGCATGATAGGCGCATTATGTACTAAATATCTGCACAAGGGGATAAGGTATTACTCTACGATAGCCGGTATCAGAACCAGGGATCCCCTGGCATATCGCAACCAGGGCCTTTGGGTTTCATTTTAATAGGAACATTAAAACCCAGAACGACTGGAGATACGAGAGGCTCGATTGCTTGATACCTAGAATGCTGGGGTAAAGGGGATGAGGATGTAGAGAAAAATTGGTTCCTATGTGAATCCATCTGGACATCCAAAGGGAATCGCGATGCAAACATGTTATTAGAATTTCAGACTACCTTGAGGGGCCATGCCCTCAAATGGTACATGAAGGCTATTGAACCATGGGTGCAAGGAAAAGTGTTCACCCTTTCCCAAGTTAATCTGAAATTCATCGATGAATTCAAAATACCTCAGTCAAAGTAATGATCTCTCTCTTAGTTGCAGGAAATTCAACAAAGGGAAGGAGAATATTCCTGGGAGTACAGCCAAAAATTTAAAGACGCTTTTGGGATGTTAGCGCATCCAATTCAAAAATATCACCAGAGGGAATGGTACATCGAAGGACTACTACCTCTGACGATATGTACTCTAACACGATAGAAAATAACCACCTTAACAGATGCCTTGGAACAAATGATGAATATCGAAGCCATGGCAGGTTATCTAGGGAGTCTGAGAGTGACTAGACCTCTAGTGGACACAAATTTGTCGCAAATCCAAGGAAAAATATTGACACTAACAGAGAAGATTCAAGAATTAACAATACCAAGACCAGGACGACCTCAGGTTTGGTGCATAGGATGCTACACAAAGGGGCATCTGGAAAATGAATGTCAGTGCATGAGGGGAATGGAACCTACTCACAATCTGATGGGACCCTCTCCAGGAACAACAAGAGGAGTTGCAAAAGTATCTACGACTCCACCATTCCATGCACCAGGGCTATACCATGTCTTTCCAGGAACTCAAACATCTCAGCCCGCTAAGTATTATGAGATTTTTCGGACACATGGGAATGTGCTGAGGCAATGTCCTATCATGCATAAGTATACGATTGCACCCAATACAATACATTGCAAATTATGCACATTTACAAGACATACTAAAATCAATGTAGAGCGATGGATGCGCTTGTTGACAGATTAGATCGAAAAACATTCTAAATAAATGAAACCCCCCAAGGACCTAGGAGAGGCTAGGGAGGTGGGGCTAGAGGTGAATTAATAGGAGGAAGAAATGGAGGAAGAGGGTCAGACATATTTTACAACTACAATGAACAAGGTTACTTGGCTAGAGATTTCCCTCACCTAATATGGCCATGGTGATCTCATTGTAGAACTAACGGGAATGCAACTAAAGAGTGCCCAAAAATAACCTCAAAATGGGAAGATTAGGTTCATCAATGAGGATCTAACTTCATAGGCTCATAATTGAAAAATGGAATCGAGGGACAACTACCTAAGATCAACATCATTACTTACAGAGGAACAAAAATCGGGGCAGATGCAGAAAGTCAACACAAGATTCAGAAAGAAACTCCCAAGGATGACATGTATGACCCTTTGAAACAAAAACTATTCTTCAAAGATGAAATATAAATATTTAAGAGAATCCCTACTCCATAAATAGTGGATAATTCCCATAAATACAACTTTCAACCTAAACTTGCGCAAGCCCCTACCTCACCATCGACACCTAGAAACCCTATGATTCTAAAGAGACACCCTGAGCAGTATCAAAACCTAATCAATCTCTGGTTTCAATTGTTCTTTGATATCCTTGGGGATGACCAAATTATGAAGAAGTTGTGCAACACCTTGTACTGAATATTGGGAAATTAAGGAACCCCAGAAGCCATCATAAAGATCAACCTCCCTGAGAAGAAAACCCAGAGAATACAAAGAAGAAAGGTGCGAACATGAAAATAATTTAGGTTAGAAGCCTAGCTAGAGGATTTTGAAATTAAACATATCATACTAGATTTGGGATCCGATGTCAACATCCTACCCAAAAAGACCTGGGAAGATTTGGGAAAACCTCAGTTAGTGTATTCAACCATCTAGTCGAGAATGGAAAATCGATACTGCATTTTTCCAGTAGGGAGGATGGAGAATGTAGAAATAGATGTTGTGGGAGTTAAAACCAAAGCCGATTTCGAAGTAATTGAAATAATGGGAGATAAGGATCCCTACCCTACTCTACTCAGAATTGATTGGGTGTATAATAACTATGCTATCATTGATCTAAAGAAGGACACTATGACATTTGAAGTAGATGGGATAAAATTTGTTCAACCCTTAGATCCGTATTTAGGGCCTAGATACACTGAACCAATGGACAACAATATGGAATCAGATTCTCTTGACCAATTATACACCATAACAACAGGAATGAGGCCGTATTACATAAATCCCACTATAGATGGATTGGTAAGTTGGAGATGCATACAGTCTGCTGACTAGGATTCATAATTAGCATTTGACAGTTGGCAGCAAGGCTCATAAAAAATATTCTCAAGATGACGCGCAACTTCCAGAGAAGCGAGATGGATTGGAATTGAGATAAGGGAACACTCGACATATGATGGTACCTCAGAGGTATACAATTTTCTTACCAGCATGGATTTGTGCAACAAGAGGAGTTGCACAATAAGAGAAAATCTTGCATCCATTTGTTAGTCCAAACATTCTTTCTATGCATATGAATAAAATATCTTTCATTGCTTCTATCAGATCTATTCATATCAAATCTTCTTTCTTCTAACTGTGCCCTAGTTTTCAGACTAGGAAAATTTTTATCAAACATTCCTAGATTCATTATTTCGAAACAAAAATTTTCAGTTATCTTACCTTTCTCAGAGCACAAAGCTTCAATATCTTACCTCTTTTCTTCAGATCAGACTTGTCTTCTCAGCACATAGCTTCACAATTCAACACTACACACTAAAGCACAGAGCTTCACAAGTCAATATTGCACACTAAAGAAAAGATCTATGCATAAAGCTTTCTTTTATTCAGTTCCTAGCAATCACAGTTTCAGGCTCCGGCAACAGAACCATTTGTTGGCACAAGGGCAGACCCAGGGTTCAGCTATTCAACAATGCACCAAAAAAACCCTAACTACTGGCCCTTTCTGCAACACTCACGAAGGAGATGAAGTCCCACCCTAGGTAGAGGCAGGGGTGGTTGCAGGAATCAAATGTCTACAAGCTAGCTGGGACACAGATATGTGATTATACCAGTTAACAAAGAACTTAATAGTTAACATTCATCACTAATTAACCCTTATTCACATCGTAGATCCAAACCCTAATTACAGAACAAGGCAATATTCTACCAGATCTAACACATCTAAGCACTTAGCACATGGAAAAAGACCAGATCTAGCATTTATTCAGATCATTTAAGCACTAAGCTATCATACTAGGTTCATATAAACATTCATTACTGCACTTAATCTTAAATTATATGCACAAGACAATAATCAGAATGCACAAAGCAACAATAACACATGATATACGTGGTTCACCCCAGTGTGGGGCTACGTCCACCAACTCTTCTCTTGTTTATTATCTTCTCTCAATCTTCTACAAGCACAGAGCATCAAAAATCTACTTCTCAAAGGACAAGAGATCTACGTCCACCTTGCCAAATCCTCCTTCCCCGAGCTAGGTTTAAGCACAAAGCCTTCTTACTGTTTACATGCAAGCTTCTTACAATCACTTGCACTTAGCTCTGCAAGTTCTTAACACATAGCATGCACAAATAATCCACAAATATTCTCACTTAGCACATTGGCCTCTTCCTACATTTCTTAGATATCTATTTATACATTACAAAATGGGCCCAAACATGGGTAAACCCATGGGTCGAGATCCCATACCCATTACATAAACCCTAATACCAAAAATTTCCTAAAAAGGGGATGATATCCCACGGTATTCACTTCTACTTGCACTCTGCCTTCGACCAGAATGTCAAAGTCCAAAAAGAGGTCAAACATGACCAAGGATATCCAAAACTTGTTCAAGGGCCAATAGGCCCCCAAAAATCACCTATGACTCGTCCTGAGTCACTCTGGTCTGGGTAACTCTGCCTCAAAAGCCTTGATATTGGCTCGATATGCTTCAACCTATTGTTGCACCAAGGCCTCCTACTCGAAGAACTCTTGAATAACTGCCTCATTCACAGGTCCTTCTAAGCATTTTTCTACCGAAGTGACTACTTGTTCCAGCTCTGCTCCTCGACCTTCAATCTCCTCAAAATGTAGGCAAGCTGCATCTTGGACTGGCTAGAGATTTTGAGTCACTTCCATGACTTTGCTTTGTATGGCATGGACCTATTTCTAAGCCATGCACTGTTCTTGGGATATTTTCATTCGCTCGACCGCTGACAAGGGCTTTAACTGTGCTTGTACTATTGTTTCTTGTTGTTTTTCTTCCTAGAGCTGCGAATCCAGTGTTTTCAATTCAGGGTCCTCGGTAAGGCGCTCATAATTCTGTGCACTGAGACTGCTTAGTTTTTTACATTCCATGACTAATTCTTTGATCCTTTCAACTGCGCTTCGAGCAATTTCTTCTCTCTAGTCTCACACTTCTTGCGGAGTGCTTGGCACTATTTGTATCTCTAGTTATGCTATTCTCTATTGAAGCTACTGAATGGTTGCCGCAAGCTTCGCCACTTGACTCTCCACCGGGTCTTCCTCCATTTTCTCTAAGCCCATCATAGAGAAAAGGCTCTGCTGACTGTTTCTTTAACTCCAACCTGCTCCGTGAGCAGTTGTTATTTCTTCTGTCGGATTTGTGCTCTATCCTCTTCGAACCTGATTTGGAGGTCATCCTTCTCTTGTTGCACAACTTGACGTTTCTCTGTGATTTCCTCTTGTGTTTGCTTCAGGGCCACTGTGGCGTGTTATTTTTCTTCCTGTACGTGACAAAGGTGAGATTCGGTCACATCAACTATTCTGCGGAGTTGGGCAGGCTCATCTCCCAACTCTGGTTCTTCTGGTGGTGGGGGCACAATGGACATTGCTCAGCTGGAGTGAAGGGATTTCTGTACTCCTCTCAGCTCTGCTTCAATCCTTCCATACATGGTTTTTTGTTTGGCTTCAGTTCTCTACAAAATATCTTCCGAGGCATATAATACCGCTACGATAATGAAGTCGAAGTCATCGACTGTGAGTACAGTCTGTAACTTTGGCTTACTCTCTTTGGACTTCTTCCACGATGTAGGCTTCGTTGGGGAAACCTTTCTTCTGCAAAGTATTCTCTGGAACTTCTTGCAATTTTTCTAACTTTTCCCTTTTCTTACTAATCTTTTTGGCCTTCTTTCCTGTGATCTAAATCACTGGTTTCCTCTTTCCATTATCGTTCTTATCTCCTCTTGGCATGATAACTTCGCACCATGGAGGGTCTTTCATAGGGTTCAAGGGTAATACTTTTTCTCTTTCTGGGGTAGTGTTACACATTATTTTCGTCATCCCTATGACTGTTAATTATGTAAACCTATTAATTATGTAAACCTATTTGTTTCCTTTCAGAGGGGTCAGTGGCCTGAATTCTTGAAGAAAGAAGGGAGAAGAACTTTTACTGAGAGAAGAAGTTGTATTTTCCTTTGTAAAAACCCTATTAAAGAGGATTTCCGCAGGTTGCTCTATACACTGGGTGCAAAAATGCCTGATTTCTGTAGGCTGTACTAAAGCTAGGTTGCAAATTTTCTATAGGCTGCACTATAGCTAGGGTGTAGAAATTCTCGTACGTGGGAAAAATGAGCATCTTCTCGATGCTTCTAGAAGGATAAGATTCTATGGTGAGGTGGTCTCCAAACGGTTTGGATCTTACTCACTTTCATGATTTAGTGGGATCATCCTAACCTCCTCACCTTATCCTCTTCATCTTATAAAAGGAGAGGAGCTCTCATGGAGAAGGTTAGATTTGTATTGAACTTGAGTTTTGTAGATTGGAAATTTCGCTTGATTAGAGTGGATTTGGACTTTGCTTTGTCAATATAGATTGTGAGTATCTATCAGATCTACAGTCTCAGAATCCATGGATTAGAAGTGTGTGGGAAGTAAGGAACTGTTGGAAGGAGCCTAACAACATCAAGGCATCTGGTTGTATCTTTCTTCCACATTCTTTAATACAGATATACTTTTCTTTCCTATATGAATGTTATTGGTTCATATTGTATGATTCTTTGATCACATACATAGTTTCATCTCAAATAGACTCTGTTATTCTTGTCTTTGTTGGATTGTGTTTATTTGAAGATATTTCTCTATAAACCTCATGACGGAGCTTAGATTGCATTGGCGAAGTCAGATATTCGATATTTAAAAGGTATGTTCTAGATCCATGTCTCATTTGATAATTGAAATCTAAGGAAAGAGTAGTGCACTGTCTTATTTTGTTATAATTTCTTAGTGAAGCTAGGGGGATTGATTTGTGTCCGCACTTAACAATTAGCCCGATAAATAAATTGGCGAATCTGTTGGGGAACATATTGTTTTCCTAGTTTGTCTTGATTTCTTTCTTTGATTGCTTGGGTTTTGTTTTCTGAGTCACTAGGAGATCTAAATTAACTCTTTGATTGTTTAAATTGGAAATACCTTCTTACTTTTTATTTTTTCATTTTTACTTTGATTTTTGCACCCCACATTGAGGGACAGTGCGACGATATTTGATTTCCTCACCCTACCTTTTTGACACAGTGCAGTATTTTCACACTGTATTGGTTCTCTGGCCTGCGAAAATCAGGCATCGACGCACTGTGTTAGTCTACATCCTGCAGATATTGTGAATTTGTTTTTGATTTTTGATGGTTTTTCCTTACCCAGATCTTAGATATGGTTTTGGGGTGATTTGTTAGGTCTGATTACAATCTACTTGACAACTTAGAATCTTCTTTTAGCCTTATTTGCTTGTTTTTTTCTTTATTTTATTTTTTAATATTTGGTCTCTTTCTTTGAGTATCTTTCAGTTACAAATACTTGTTTTTCTTTAGAATTGTGTAGTGAAAAGAACACTTCTTTTTCTCTGAATAACTCATGTTAAAAAATAAACTTTGTTTGGGTTGTTTTTGTTTTGAAGTGATTTTCTATTGCTTTTAGCTATCTTTGAAACAAAAATCTTATTTCTTTCTTTGCATTAGATTGGGGCCATGAATTGTGTATTGGTGTACAGTCTATTTTGATCATTTCTTTAGAATCTTGATATTGATGAGTTTAATAAATTTTGGGACATTATGCATCTGGGAATGATAAACATTTTCTCCTTCTTGTAATATATCTTTCATCGAAGTGAAATATTTTCATTCTAATTTCTTTGCATTGTTTATAGTCGGTCAAAACATCATTTTGTTCACTCCATTTTCCTTTTGAGTAACAACAACCATAAAATAAAGCACTTATAAAAATTGATTAGACTTTTTTATATTTTCTGGTAGCAAACCTACATTAGATTAGTTGTAGGGATTTGGAATAGATGTGAAAGATAACTTTCCAAAGCTGCGAACAAACATAGAATCTTGAGTTAGGGAGTGGTGAAATCCACTTGCTACATTTTGTCCTAGGAAGCCCTTCTCACACAAGGGTCAAATCTGAGGTCACATTAAGGATGACAGAGTTACTCACCCTGATTTGTTTGTCTTGGTGTAGAGATTTCACTTATTATGGGGGTCGCTTGAAGGTATACCCACAATGATGAGTGGAAGCCTTTCGAGTTGATTTCGGGCTAGATACCTTGCCTTTGTGCATGGATCGGACTGTCGACTGTTTCCCCAGGAGTTACTATAGTAGTTGGTAACCTTAGTGGCCTATCTCTTTAGGGTATTTACAGGAGGTGACTGTGGAGGGGAAAGTCTTCACGGTACTTGGAATCGACATTGGCCAAACTCACTCGGGCTCCTTGGAGGGTATACCCACAATTATGTGTGGGAGCTTGCACCAAGGTGTAAGTCCATTAAGCAAGTCATCAACGTAATGTTTCCACCCACTCTATCTCAACCCCTTCTTACTTTGTTCCCGTGACATTGGATTTCATCACCAACTAGTGTGCTCATTGTGAGAAGGTTTTGTTTGCTTGCTTACTTACTAGATTTTTAGCGTGTGCTGTTTGTTTTGACTAGTGGACTCTAGGTTGGATTTTTTTTTTAATTGCATCAATTCCTGGAATGACCTATGAAGGAACCTCTTCTCCAGGAGAACCTTTTGTTTTCCTTCTTACGGAAACATTGATCCTCCTCACATCGCTACTTTGAACCTTCTAGGTCTCACAATTGGATTACCGGTATGGTTGTTTTCCACTCAGGTAGTCCTAGATGCAGTTAGTTCTTCATTTGTAAGCACTTCCCCCCAAGAACATCAACCTCATGTTGATCCTTCACCTTCTTCACCAGTAAGATCTTCTTCGCCTTCTTCACTTGCAAGGTCTTCTTCCATTTCATCTTCTTCACTGAGTGAAATCTCTAAATATAGTAACTCGGTGGATAAGAAGAAGAAGAAACGAAAGAATAAAAAGAAGAAAAATAAACAAGGGTCCAAACTTCCAACCACTTCCAAACATGTTGGAAAGAAAGCAGTTGCTGTTAATTGTGTTGGGAGTGTTGATGATGTCAAGATCATCCAAACAACCTGTAAGCCCAAGTACCCTTGCAGGCTTTGTAAGGGTAGCCATCTTCTTAAGGATTTCCCTGGTCTATCCAAGGTCATAGAAGCATGGTCTACAACTCCTTGCCAGTCTATGTCATTAGCCTCTGAACAACATTCTAATGACTTCCTGTCAACTAGTCACGATACAGTTGGGAAGAAGAAAAGTAGAGTGAAGTTCCCATGCATGTTATGCAGAGGGAGTCATCAAACTCACATTTTCCCTCGTATGGATGAAGCCTCGAAATTACTCAAAGACATGATTGTTTCACAGCTTCAAATTCTAGCTGCTTACCATAAAATTTCTCTAACCCCCCTTTAGTTGATGGAATGATCAATATGGTCCCTTCGTTAGTTAGTCTGGTTGATTATGTGGTCAATCTGGTCACGTCCTTAGTTGAACTAGTTGACAAAGTGGTCACTCTGATTCCATCATCGATCAATCCCACTCTTCTGATATAGAGTGCAACCCAAGCGGTCGATCTGTTTCCACCTATCGACCCCATTCTCCCCTTGGAAAATGAAACCCAAGTGGTCGATCTGATCTCATCATTAGTCGATCCTACTCTCTTGCTAAAGAGAAAACCTGATTCTGCCCATGTTTTTCTCGTTGATACAGAATATACCATGCCAAGGGGAATTCCTCCTTCTCCTGTGGAACCTCCTCCAAGTAATGAGACCATCATTTTTAATTGGGGCTTGCTAACTGGACCTCTTCTTCTCTCTCACATTCATTTCCAGATTACAATACAGGTTTTTTTTCGAGACGTTCCTCAGGAATTGATAGATGAAGGTGCATCCATTAGTATTTTGTCCTCTATTTCTTGGCAAGATTTGGGTTTGCCTCAGCTTGTGCCGGTTACGCAGAATCTATTAGCATTTAACAGAAGAATCAGTCAACCTTTAGGGACCCTTCCTTAGTTTCCTGTAACTTTGGGCGAGAAAAATTTCTTTATTGACGTTATGGTAGTTCAAGACCCTTTGGATTTCTCTTTACTCATTGGGTGGGATTATGTCTATGCCATGAAATATATTGTGTCCACTCTTCTTTGTGTGATATATTTCCATAACAATGGAATAATTGTGACTATTGATCAAATTTTATTCATCATTCCTGACTGGATGATCTCCCTAAATGGTTCTTATATGCATACGGTATCGCCCCTGCCACAAGTTAATTATGTGGCATTGTCTCCCATGCCTTCAACTGCTGATGAAGATGATTCTCTCACTGTAAGCTCAGTCTCTTATGAATTAGATCTGGTAGTTGACATGGTGATCTCTTCGATAGGGTTTTTAGAGCTTGATATCTTTACCCCTGTTGCGACCCTCGACATGGTGTCCTTCCAGAGTCCGTCTCTTCTATCCAGTGAAGATCTCTTGGAATCCATGACCGAGTTTTGTCCCTTGACCTGGTGTCCTCTTGAAGCATTGTCCTCTTGGAAGCCATGATCAAGAAGAGTAGCTTTGAGCATGGTTTTCTGATTTCAAGCTCATTTAAAAATGAAACTAGCCTTGAGGATGGTTTTCTGATTTCAGGATCATTAAAAAATGAAACCAGCTGAGGATAGTTTTCGCGTCTCTATAACAACCTCATTAAAAAATGAAACAGATATTATGAGCATACTTCTCGTTTTTATGTCAAGCTCGTTAAAAAATGAAACAGTGGTCTGGAAGTTATACCTAGAGTCACGATCATAGTTCTTCTTATGTGTCAATCTCGTTAAAAAATGAAAAAACTTCCCCCTCTCCATTTGGGTCAAGTCCTACGTATGGTATTTGAAGCTTCATCTCATCCACTTGTGCCATTGGATGAAACAAAGCTTGGGGGGAATTGCTTCTATCCTTTGGACTTCATTTCGAGGTTAAGTCGCTAGCTTCTTAAGCTGGGGGCTAAGTACCAACCATCCCTGAATAATGCGTTGGGAAGTTCAAGCATAGTTTTCTATGGTTCAAGCTTGTGTAAAAATGAAACCAACTACCTCAAGCATAGTTTCCTCTGGTTCGAGCTTGTGTAGAAATGAAACCAGGTCCAAACATAGTTTTGTTTAGTTTTTAAGCTTGTGTAAAAATAAAATCTATCAAAAGCATAGTTTTGTTTTATTTTAAGCTCGCGTAAAAATGAAAACAATCCCGAGCTTAGTCTTCGTTCTTTCTCATGCTCGTAAATCAATGAGAATGTAACTGAGTATACTTTTATCCCTTTTTCGGACTCGTAAAGGTTATACTAAAAAGGAAACCCCCTGGAGTTCCCTTTAAGTTATTTTTAGACTCTCTAAACATGAAAATATTGTCGAGCGACCTTGTTCTTTTCATGCTCGTAAAAGTATTTGAAGAAAACATTTGATGGGTGATATATTATCACATTTTCGGTCTCATCAAATTAATTTACGAAAAAAGAACTAAGAGAGTTCTCTTTAAGTGTTTTTCAGACTCTCTAAACATGAAAAACCCCCAAGTTTTCTCTCTTTGGACTCATTAAACAAGCATCGAAAGACCCATATGGGACCGAGCCACTCCTTCTTAGGGTTCGTTAAACATATTATGAGGGAATCATTTGAAGGATGAGCTTACATCAACAAGCATATGTTATCCTTCCTAGGCTTGTGTAAAAATAAAGAGGTACTCACTAGAAATGGTGGGGGAAAACTGGTAAATAAATATATCTAAACCTGTATTCTATGGAAGAGTCTCTTTTGAACATGACACCCTTTCACTCGCTTTGTGTCTAGTTTGGAAAATCCACTTGTCTCTTGATCATACTTCTTTATAACATTACAAATTGGTCTGTGATCCTTGTTGTTAAGTCAGTGTTTCCAAGAAAGTTGTTGTGTCATCAATATGTTCAAAGAGAATTTAAACCTGGAAATCCTTCTATTGCGTTGACCATTTCTGCAGTCCTTAAGCCTTCTATTGCATAGGCCATCCTTGAGTCAGTCTTGAGTCACTGGTTACTCTAATCTACTTCAAATCTTGTTACCCGTTTGGTGTCATTGACGGGGGATATGTTAAGGCCCTCATGTGATGAGTCTTTTCTTGTTGACTTCAACTCATTATCTAGGAATTAGACTTAGAAACTAATTGGTACCTTGGAACTTGCATGCCTCAATGGCAGGTTTCTTCACTTTTGACAGTGGGTTTCCAGTATTGACCCCTAATCGAGAGATTCCATCAAGTGTTCGACTTCAGATCATTAATTCGCACCCGTTGGATTGTACTAGTGTACCTTGAGAGTCATTGAAATTAATGGTGATTTCCCTTGCACTTGTTAATGGTATTCATTAATGACTGGTAATCAAGTGGTTTCTACCATGTTCGACTTCAACACATGTATTTGCATGGTTAGATTCGTACTATAGAGTGGTGGAGATGAAGACCCTGGATCTTTTCTAACAGATTTAGGTTGCGTTAGAGTATATTTAGTGTACTGTTACATATATCCACATTGTATGTCTCATGGCTATGTTCAAATTTGAGTCTTTAACACATAGATCCACAGTGTCTTTTTGGTGGCTATGTTCATATTTGAATCATATTGGCATGGATCCACAGTGTATGTTTAGTGGCCATGACCTATCTTACTTGACATGAATCTTTTCATGTCAGCATTTATGATTTGATTCATTTTTATTCTCAGTATGGGAATGCCTATCTCAGTGATGATATATTATTGTACTGTATTTCCTTGTTTGTTGGCAGGTTTTCGACCGACGTGTTCCTTGTTCCCTACACACACTTGACAAAGTATTTCAACTATCACTTTGTTCTAAATTCATACTTTGGGAGGTCTTTGTTACACATTATTTTCATAATCCCTATGACCGTTAATGATGTAAACCTATCTGTTATCTTCAGAGGGGTCAAATTCCTGAAGAAAGAAGGGATAAGAACTTTTACTAAGAGAAGAAGTTGTATTTTCCTTTGTAAAAACCCTATTAAAGAGGATTTCCATAGGTTTCTCTATAAACAGGGTGTGAAAATGCCCGATTTCTGCACGTTGTACTAAATATATGTTGTGGAGTTTTCGTAGGCTGCACTATAGCTAGGGTGCAGAAATTCGTGTACGTGGAAAAAACGAGCATCTTCTCGATGCTTCTAGAAGGAGAAGATTCTATGGTGAGGTGGCCTCCAAACGGTTTGGATCTTACTCTCTTTTATGATTTAGTGGGATCATCCTAACCTACTCACCTTATCCTCTTCATCTTATAAAAGGAGAGGATCTCTCATGGAAAAGATTAGAGTTGGATTGAACTTGAGTTTTGTAGATTGGAAATTTGGCTTGATTAGAGTGGCTTTGGAATTTTATTTGTCAGGATAGATTGTGAATAACTATAAGATCTATAATCTCAAAATATGTGGATTAGAAGTGTGTGGGAAGCAAGGAACTATTGGAAGGAACTTGACAACATCAAGGAATCTGGTTGTATAATTATTCCACGTTCTTTAATACAGATATACGTTTCTTTCCTATATGAATGTTATTTTTTCATATTGTAGGATTCCTTGATCACATACATTGTTTCATATCAAATAGACTTTGTTATTATTTTCTTCGTTGGCTTGTGTTTATTTGCATATATTTCTCCATAAAACTCGTGATGGAGCTTGGATTGCATTGGCGAAGTCAGATCTTCGATATTTAAAAGGTATGGTCTAGATCCATTTCTCATTTGATAATTGAAATCTAAGGAAAGAGTAGTGCACTGTCTTATTTTGTTCTAGTTTCATAGTGAAGCTATGGAGATTGATTTGTGTCCACATTTAACATTTATCCCGGTAAAATGTAGGTTCTCTACTCTCTTGTACAGACAGGTGTCTCCAGTCTTCCTGTGTCCTTTCAACTTCGAAATCCATATCTTTGGTCTTTAGTAGCGTCGACTGGTGCTCTTTTTCTTCCACTAAGTGCGGTATTCTCCTAGCCATGAAATATCTTAGTTATTTCTTTTTCTATTATAGATCCTTCTCTTCATGTTTCCTTCGTATCTGCTCTTTCTCAATCCAGGTTTTTCCTAGCAAGATAGCAAATGGGGCATTGTTTTCAACAAACTTAGCGATATTAAATTCTTCTTCTGTCGAAGTGCCATGAGCACTCATAGATATATGGGTAAGTCTTCCACACAGGGTTATCAACTTTCCTCT
This sequence comes from Picea mariana, assembly GCA_032191745.1. Lineage (NCBI taxonomy): Eukaryota > Viridiplantae > Streptophyta > Pinopsida > Pinales > Pinaceae > Picea > Picea mariana. The sequence continues at coordinate 33,726 of JASDQU010502083.1, read as the reverse complement.
AAATAATCCTATTCCTCCTAATGAAGGAACCATAGCAGGCTTTCCCAAAATTTCCCAAGTTCTTTCTGTCATGATATTCACTTGTGTTTCCTCATCCAGGACACATTCTATGTCGAAGTCTCATATTGTTGTTTCTATGTACTCTTTCTCTTTTAAGACCTATGAGATGTTGATATTTATGTGGTCATTCAAGGTTTATTTCATCTGTAGTAATATAGTCTCTGATTCTTTCTGGGGTTCTATCGTATCCTTAGTTTCTTGGCCTATCTCATAGTTTTCTTGTTTCATATTCATCTTTTCAACTTTAGCAATCATTCTAGGATAATCCAAAACTTCATGGTCCATATCTTTACAACAAATACAACTAGGTCTTCTACCAGGGCATTCCTTACCAATATGTCTTGGTATTCTGCAACTGTAACAAAGGGTTAATTCTCTCTTTCTCTTAAATGATACCCAACCTTTCCTATACTGCGCACTGGGATCAAAGTAACTAACCTAAAAAAAATTATTTCTAGGATCCTGCATCCATTTGTTATTCCAAACATTCTTTCTATGCATCGGAATAAAATATCTTTCATTGCTTCTATCAGATCTATTCGTATCAAATCTTCTTTCTTCTAACTGTGCCCTAGTTTTTAGACTAGGACAAAATTTATCAAACATACGTAGATTTATTCTTTCGAAACAATTTTTTTTACTTATCTTACCTTTATTAGAGAACAAAGCTTCAATATCTTACCTCTTTTCTTCAGATCAGACTTCTCTTCCCAGCACAGAGCTTCACAAGTCAATACTGCTCACTAAAGCACAGATCTACGCACAAAGCTTTCCTTTCTTCAGTTCCCAACAATCACAGTTTCAAGTCCCGACAATGGAACCATTTGTTGGCATAGGGGTAGACCCAGGGTTCAATGATTTAAAAAAACACCAAAAAAACCCTAACTACCAGCCCTTTCGGCAACACCTGCAAAGTAGATGAAGTATCACCCGAGGTAGAGGCAGGGGTGGTTGTAGGACTGAAATGTCTGCAACCTAGATGGGACACAGATTTGTGATTATACCACTTAACAAAGCACATAGCAGTTAACATTCATCAATAATTAACCCTTATTCACATCACAGATTCAAACCCTAATTACAGAACAACATAGTATTCTACTAGATCTAACACATCTAAGCACTTAGCACATGGAAAAAAATCAGATCTAGTATTTATTCACATCATTTAAGCACTAAGCTATCATACTAGATTCATCTAAATATTCATTACTGCACTTAATCTTAAATTATATACACAAGACAATAATCAGAATGCACAAAGCAACCATAACACAGGATATACGTGGTTCACTCCAGTGTAGGGCTACATCCACCAACTCTTCTCTTGTTTATTATCTTCTCTCAATCTTCTACTAGAATAGAGCATCAAAACCCTACTTTGTAGAGGACAGGAGATCTGCGTGCACCTTGCCAAATCCTCCTTCCCCGAGCTAGGTTTAAGCACAAAGCATTCTTACTGTCTATACACAAGCTTCTTACAATCACTTGCACTTATCTCTGCAAGTCCTTAACACATAGCATGCACAAAGCATTCGCAACTATTCGCACTTAGCACATTGGCCTCTTCCTACATCGCCTAGATATCTATTTATACATTACAAAATGGGCCCAAACATGGGTAAACCCATGGGTCGACATCCCATACCCGTTACATAAACCCTAATCCCAAAACTATCCTAAAAAGGGGCCGAGATCCCATGATCTCTGCTTCGACTTGCACTCCACCTTCGACCAACCTGTTGAAGTTCCAAAAGAGGTCAAACATGACCAAGGATCTCCAAAACTTGGTCAATGGACAACAAGCATAATTTCGAGATTTCATCCACAAGTTTGTAGAGGTCTACATGAACGATTGGACAATATACAACCTATTAAAGTAACATGTAGTGATACTCCGATTAGTGTTTGATAGATGTCATGAATTGCAGATACCTCTGAATCTAAGGAAGTCCATCTTCTACGTACCACATGGAAATCTTCTAGGCCATATTGTATGCTGGGAAGGAGTGCTGGTAGACCCAACTAAATTTGCGGTCATTCTGAACATGCTGCCACCTACAAGTGCTAAAATGTTGCGTTCAACACTGGGACATGCAATATATGACTGTAGGTTCATCAGAAGATATGCAACTATCACCGCACCTTTGGAAAAATTGTTGAAGAAGTCCAAAATATTTCGGTGGACACCAGAATGTGACAAAGAGTTCGACATCCTCAAAGAAAAACCAAGTACTACACCTATCTTGATATTCCCCAATTGGGAAATTGAATTCCATGTACATGTGGATGCATCAGACATTGCCCTGGGAGCCATATTAGTGCAACCAAGGGAAGGAAATATGGACCACCCTATCTATTTTTCCAGCTGAAATATTTCGCAATATTTCGCAAGTTGAACACAACTACACAACCACTGAAAGGGAAGGTCTAGCTATGGTTTATGTATTACAAAAGTTTATACACTATTTGTTAGGCTCTCATTTCAAGCTTTTTTATCGACCACTCGTCAATAAACCAGTACTTGAAGGAAGCATTTGCAAGTGGCTACTGCTCTTTCATGAGTTTTAATTTGAAGTAATTGTCAAACCTAGAAGATGAAACATAGGTCCATATCACCTTTCTATGTTGGAATTAGAGGAAAGTGGTGGAGCAGTAGATGATCAACTCCCAGATGCAGACCTATCCTGAATTGAGGCTATCACATAATATCTTGAAGACATTTTTGTCTTCTTTAGTACAATGACCTGCCCATAAAGTTACTCCGCAACCCAAAATTGACATATGGTGGTTTGAGCAACCGACTATCAACTAATTGTGGGACAACTTTACAAATTGGGACTATAAAAAATCCTCAAAAGATGTGTCTTGAACCATGAAAGGAAAGATATCCTATGGGAATGCCACAATGGATTTGCATAAGGACATGTTGGAGGAAAACTACTGCATAGAAGGTACTTCAAGATGGATTATGGTGGGCTACATTATTTAAAGACACTAAAGAGTATGCTAGATCTTGTGACACCTACCAAAGAGTAGGGAATCCATCACACAGAGATCAATTACCCCTTCAACCAGTTAGAGCACTTCAAGCATTTGAGAAATGGGTTGTTGACTTTATTGGACCGATCAACCTGCTGACTAAGTATTCGAAGTCCAGATACATCATTACCACAACAAATTAACTCATGAGATGGGCCAAAGGAGAGGTAGTTCAATATTGTTTGACAAATACAACTACTAGATTTATTTTTGAAAATGTCATTATTGGGTTTGGATGCCCTAGAATCCTCGCCAGTGATCAAGGTAGTCACTTTATCATAAGAAAATTCACAATGTTGACAACATAATTCCTTATAAATCACCATAAGATTAGTCCCTATCATCCATAAGCTAACAATACAGTGGAGGCATTCGATAAAATTCTGGAAAGAGGAATGACAAAAGTATGTTGCGTAAATAGGGAAGACTGGGATGATAGAGTTCTAGCAGTCTTGTGGGATTACAAGAATACCACAAAGAATCTATATAGGTATACCCCATTTCAGTTGGTTTATGGGAAGGAATTTGTTGTACATGCATAGTTTATTACCCCTAGTCTCTATATATCACATGCTACGCATATGATAGATGATGAATCAGTTGCACAAATGATTGCAAACTTGCAAAGGGAACCTGTAAGGTGAATGATTATGCGGATCTATAGATTTGATATTCAACAATGGTGGGAATTAAATTGTGATGCATTTATATGGAAGGAAGTAGAGTTGCTAGGTAAAAGAGTGAGCGATACAAGAGATTTTGTCTTTTATTCAGAAAGATCGAGTGACCAGTATGGGATATTTTGGGTAAAATTATCAGAAGAGATGTTCCATTGGATAGATTGGCTACAAGAAGCTCCATAATTTCAAAGAACATGTCAAGAAGACCTGTACTTAGGAAAAAGAGAATATCTCAACACTTCATTGGTGGGATAACCAGATTACATGAACAATTGATTTTTGGGTTAACATGACTCTTGAAAGGTATATCATTGAATTTGTAGCTGTGAATCACCAATATTTTTCATGGGCGGAATAAATTTTCAAGAAATGTGCACTCGGAAGGATTTTTAGTGAAATTCCCCTGTGGATCAAAGAATTCTTGATGGAGGAGGGAATGTTAACTATTCCCTTGACTGAGATGGCAAGCTAAACACCTATGCTTGGGGTAGGGTTATTTTGGGTCAGGATCATGAATTAAGAAGGGTAAAGGGTTTTTTGATAGATGGGGGAAGATCAAGAAATGAATGAAAGAAATGAGCGAGCCTTGAGGAGAGCCACCATAGTTAAGAAGTGGTGGCATGGAAAGGTTAAGAAAGCAGCAAAGAAACCTGAGGTGTTGTGGAAAAAAATTGGATGAAGAGGAACAGATGAAAGAAAGAAGGAAGAGTTGAGGAAGTTAAGAAGACAAGAAATAATGGCCATTCTAATATTACAACAAAGGTAAGCGTAGAGAGAAAGGAGTCCCCAAGTGGGTGGAAAATAAGAGGAGTGTGTAGAATCAAGGGAAGATGAAGTAGGTATGTATCTTGTAGAAGGCAGAGAATATTCAACATCGATATCATGAAACATCAGAAATCAAGCTGAGAAGGCTACTCCAGAGGAAGAAAATGAGACCCCCCAAATCAAATAAACCCTCCCAGAAGTCAGTGGAACCATCCCCGAATCACCCATTCCCCAGGTGCCCTCTATACATGTGGTAAGCTCTATACCACATACTTATGCTAGTTCTATTCCATCACATTCAATTAGCCAACCACAGTATGTAAGTGTAAATATTGGGATGATATTGGGATCCCTTAACATATCGCAACCATAGTCATTAGGTTTCATTTTAATAGGAACAATAAAACCCAGAACAACTGGAAATATGGGAAGCTCGATTTACCGATACCCAAAATTCTGGGATAAAGGGGACGAGGATGTAGAGAAAAATTGGTTCCTATGTGAATCCATCTGGTGATCCAAAGGGAATCTCGATGCAAACATGTTATTATAATTTTAGAATACCTTGAGGGGCCATGCCCTCAAATGGTACATGAAGGCTATTGAACCATGGGTGCAAGGACAAGCGTTCACCCTTGCCCAAGTTCATTTGAAATTTATCTCTGAATTCAAAATAACTCAGTCAGAGTAACAAGCTCTCTTTGAGTTGCGTGAAATTCAACAAAGGGAAGGAGATTCTGCCTGGGAGTATAGTCAGAAATTTAAAGATGCTATTGGGATGTTAGCACATCCAATTCACAAAGATCACTAGAGGGAATGGTACATCTAAGGACTACTACCTATGATGAGATATACTCTAACACAACATCAGATAACCACCTTAACAAACGCCTTGGAACAATTGATGAATATCGAAGCCATGGAAGGTTATCTAGGGAGTTTGAGAGTGACCAGACCTCTAGTGGACACAAATCTGTCACAAATACAAGGAAAAATATCGACACTAACAAAGAAGATTCAAGAATTAACTATACGAAGACCAGGATGACCTTAGGTTTGGTGCATAGGATGCTACACAGAGGGGCATCTGGAAAATGAATGTCTATGCATGAGGGGAATGGAACCTACTCACAATCCGATGGGACCCTCTCCAGGACCAACAAGAGGAGTTGAAAAAGTATCTACGACTCCACCATTCCATGCACCATGGCTATACCATGCCTTTCCAAGAACTCAAATATCTCACCCGCTGAGTATTATGAGATTTTTCGGACACATGGGCATGTGCTGAGGCAGTGTCCTATCATGCATAAGTATACTATTATGACCAATAAAATACATTTCAAATTATGCGCATTTACAACACATACTAAAAATCATTGTAGAGCAATGGATGCGCTTGTTGACAGATTAGATTGAAAAAAATTCAAAATAAATGAACCCCTCCATGGACCTAGAAGAGGCCAGGGAGCTGGGGCTGGGGGTGGATTCAGAGGAGGAAGAAATGGAGGAAGAGGGTCGGGCATATTTTACAACTGCAATGAATAAGGTCACTTGGCCAGAGATTTCCCTCACCCAATATGGCCATGGTGCTCTCATTGCAGAACTAATGGGCATGCAATCGAAGAGTGCCCAAAACTAATCATGAAATGGGAAGATCAGGATCGTCAATGAGGAGATAACTTCATAGAATCATAATTGAAAAAGGGAATTGAGGGACAAATACCTACGATCAACATCATTACTCACAGAGGAACAAAAACTGGGGCAGATGCAGACAGTCAACCCAAGATTCAGAAAGAAACTCCCAAGGATGACATGTATGATCCTTTGAAACAAAAACTATTCTTCAAAGATGCAATATAAATATTTAAGAGAATCCCTAATCTAGAAATAATGGATAATTCCCCTAAAGTCACCTTTCAACCTAAACTTGCGCAAGTCCCTACCTCACCACCGACACCTAGAAACCCTGTGATTCCAAAGAGACACCCTAAGCAGTCTCAAAACCTAATCAATATCTAGTTTCAGTTGTTCTTTGATATCCTTCGGAATGACCAAATTACAGAGAAGTTGCACAACACCTTGTACATAATATTGGGAAATGAAGGAACCCCAAAAGCCATCATAAGGACCAACCTCCCTGAGATGAATACCCAAAGAATACAAAGAATAAAGGTGAGAACATGAAAATAATTTAGGTTAGAAGCCTAGCTAGATGATTTTGAAATTAAATATGTCATGCTAGATTTGGGATCTGATGTCAAAATCCTACCTAAAAAGACCTCGAAAGATTTGGGAAAACCTCATTTAGTGTGTTCAACCATCCAGTTGAGAATGAAAAACCAGTACTGCATTTTCCCAGTAGGGAGGATGGATAATGTAGAAATAGATGTTGCGGGAGTTAAAACCAGAGTCGATTTTGAAGTAATTGAAATCATGGGAGATAAGGATCCATACTATGATCTACTCATAATTGATTGGGAATACAAAAACTATGCTATCATTGATCTAAATAAGGACACAATGACATTTGAAGCCGATGGGATAAAAGTTGTTCAAACCTTAGATCCGTATTTAGGGCCTAGATACACTGAACCAGTGGACAACAATATGGAATCAGATTCTCTTAACCAATTATACACCATAACAACAGGAACATGGACGGATTGCATAAATCCCACTATAGATGGATCGGTAAGTTGGAGATGCATATAGTCTACTGACCAGTATTCATAATTATCATTTAACAGTTGGCAGCAAGGCTCATACAAAATATTCTCAAAACGATGCACAACTATCAGAGAAGTGAGATGGATTGGAACTGAGATCAGGGAACACCCGACATATGGTGGTACCTCAGAGGTAGACAATTTTCTTACCATCATGGAAGAGAAAATAGTGGCAGATCAAAGGATCTTAGTTTTTGACTTAGCGTTGAAGGATACCCCCACCAGAAGGTGGGCCACTCACATAGCCTTGATTATGGAGTGGGAAGATGAAAAGCAAGCCATCCAATGTCGATTCCAAAGTAGGGATCAGTTGAAAGAAGAGATGAATATAGATTTTGAAGATACGCGACTGTTTGATGGACGCTCTGACCCCAAAGTGTATATTGAGCACTATTTAAAACATTGCCAAATTGCAGAAGTACCCTCTCACCTATGGGTCCAGGTGTTTATCCACTCGTTGGGTCCAACCTGAAAATCTTGGTACATACATGAGGAGACCAGAAGATAAACAAGATGTTGAAATACATTACAAGACCATTTTTGCAAGGAATTCTCCTTTACAAGTAAGTACCTTGAGCTCAACATAGTCCTTCAAAAATTCCAAGAAATTATTTTTACTGACATTTGCAAACATAGATCAAGCCCAGTAGTATGTGTTAACCATGTTCAATTTCTTCAGTCTAGTATGAATCATGAATCTGATAAGATACATGTAGCTTGTTGTAAAACTGATAGAGACTTGGAAAAATCCGATGACTTAGAAGAAATTAGAAACTTAACTATTAAAGAAACCAAAGGCAATAGAGATATTCAGGATAGTATACCTAGTCACACCTATAGCTCATATAACCATCCACTAAATTTGTGAAAAGTTAATATAGGGAGTACAAAGCATCCTAAGATAAATTCCATAGGATATTACTGGGATGAGCAGAATATGAATGCAGTCCACATCCTATTGTGCGAGTATGAGGACTTGTTCCCAAAAATGTTTTCAGAACTAAAAGGTATAAAAGGAGCCATGGGAGAAATGAAAATCCAGTTAAAACCCGACTCAAAACCTGTGAAGCATAGACCATATCGCCTTAAACCTAAAATAAAATAAAAGGTCAAGAAGGAAGTAGACAAAATGCTTGCGGTAGGACTTATTTTCCCGATCTAAGAAGAAGAGTGGATTAGCCCCATAGTTATCCAGAGAAATAAGGATACATAATACATTCAGGTCTGTGTGGACTACATAATTCTAAATTATGCATGTGTGCAGGATCCATTTTCGACACCTTTTAGTGACGAAGTGTCAGATCAGGTTGCGGAGAAAGAATCTTATTCGTTTACATACGGATTCTTAGGATATCACCAAGTCATAATTACAGAGGAAGAAAGGATGAAGACAACATTCATAAATGAGTGGGAACATTCATGTACAATGTAATTCCATTTGGATTAAAGAATGCACCTACAATATTATCTTGGATCGTAATAACATTGTTGGCAGAGAGGAATCCAACATCTGCTTGGCACGGGGGCATACCTAAGAGGATTTGCGCAAAAAGATAAAATCATACATCCATTTGTTAGTCCAAACATTCTTTCTATGCATATGAATAACTTATCTTTCATTTCTTTTATCAGATCTATTCGTATCAAATCTTCTTTCTTCTAACTGTGCCCTAGTTTCCAGACTAGGACAAAATTTATCAAACATACATAGATTCATTCTTTCAAAACAAAAGTTTTCACTTATCTTACCTTTCTCAGAGCACAAAGATTCAATATATTACCTCTTTTCTTTAGATCATACTTATATTCTCAGCACAAAGCTTCACAAGTCAATAATGCACACTAAAGCACAGATCTACGCACACAGATTTCTTTTCTTAAGTTCCCATCAATCACAGTTTCAGGTCCTGGCAACGGAACCATTTGTTGGCACAGGGGAAAACCCAAGATTCAATGCTTCAACAACACACCAACGAAACCCTAACTATCGTCCCTGTTGGCAACACCTACAAAGCAGATGAAGTCTCACCCGAGGTAGAGGTAGGGGTGGTTTCAGGACTCGAATGTCTGCAACCTAGCTGGGACATAGATATGTGATTATACCACTTAACAAAGCACTTAGCAGTTAACATTCATCAATAATTAACCCATATTCACATCGCAGATCCAAACCCTAATTACAGAACAACACAGTATTATACCATATCTAACACATCTAAGCACTTAACACATGGAAAAAGATTAGATCTAGCATTTATTCACATCATTTAAAAACTAAGCTATCATACTAGATTCATATAAACATTCATTACTGCACTTAATCTTAAATGATATACACAAGACAATAATCAGAATGCAAAAATAAACCATAACACATGATATACGTGATTCACCCCGGTGTGGGGCTACATCCACCAACTCTTCTCTTGTTTATTGTCTTCTGTCAATCTTCTACAAGCATAGAGCATCAAGACATTACTCCACAGAGGACAGGATATCTATGTGCACCTTGCCAAATCCTCCTTCCCTGAGCTAGGTTTAAGAACAAAGCCTTCTTACTGTCTATACACAAGCTCCTTACAATCACTTTCACTTAGTTCTGCAAGTCCTTAACACATACCATGCACAAAGCATCCACAACTATTCACACTTAGCACATTGGCCTCTTCCTACATCGCCTAGATATCTATTTATACATTACAAAATGGGCCCAAACATGGGTAAACCCATGGGTCGACATCCCATACCCGTTACATAAACCATAATCCCAAAACTGTCCTAAAAAGGGGTTGAGATCCCGCGATCTTCACTTTGACTTGCGCTTCACCTTCGACCAGCCTGTCGAAGTCCCAAAAGAGGTCAAACATGACCAAGGATCTCCAAAACTTGGTCAAGGGACAACATGCCCCCAACACTCACCTGTGACTTGTCTCGAGTCACTCTGGTCTGGGTAACTCTACCTCAAAAGCCTCGATCTTGGATAGAGTTGCTTCAACCTGTTGTTGTGCCAAGGCCTCCTGCTCGACGAACTCTTGAATAACTGCCTCATTCACAGGTCCTTATAAGTGATGTTATACTGAAGTGACTAAAGTAGGAAAGCTGCATCCTGGACTGGCTAGAGCTTCTGAGTCACTTCCATGACTTTTATTTGTATGGCATGGACCTATTGCTGAGTCGTGCACTGTTCTTGGAATATTTTCATTTTCTTGACCACTGACAAGGGATTTAACTATGCTTGTATTGTTGCTTCTTGCTCCTTTGCTTCCTGGAGTTGTGACTCCAGTGTTTTCATTTCAGGGTCCTCAGTAAGGCACTCATAAGTATGTGCACTGTGAATTCTTAGTTGTTTACATTCCATGACTAATTATTTGATCCTTTCAACTACGCTTTGGGCAGTGGCTTCTTGCTAGTCTCACACTTCCTGCGAAGTGCTTGGCACTGTTTGTAGCTCTAGTTCTGCTATTCTCTATTGAAGCTGCTGAATGTCTTCTGCAAGCTTTGCCACTTGACTCTCCACTGGATCTTCCTCCATTTTCTCTAATCCTGTCACATAGTGAAGTGCTCTGGGGACTGTTTCTTTAACTCCAACCTGCTCTGTGAGCATCTGTTCTTTCTCTTGTCGGATCTGTTCTCTATCCTCTTCAAACTTGATTTGGAGGTCGTCCTTCTCTTGTTGTGCAACTCGATGTTTCTCTATGATTTCCTATTGTTCTTTCTCCAGGGCCACTGTGGCCTATTCTTTTTATTACTGTACGTGACGAAGGCGAGCTTTGGTTGCATCAACTATTCTATAGAGTTGGGCATGCTCATCTCCCAACTTTGGTTCTTCTGGTGACAGGGGCGCAGTGGACACTGCTCGGCCAGAGTGAAGGGCTTGGTGTACTCATCTCAGCTCCGGTATCTACAAAATATCTTCTGAGGCATATGATACATCTTTGATAATGAATTCGAAGTCATCGATCGCGAGTACAATCTACAACTTTGTCTTACTCACTTTGGACTTCTTCCACAATGTAGCTTTCATTGGGGAAATATTTCTTCTATGAATTATTCTCTCAAACTTCTCACAATTTTTCTAACTTTTTCCTCTTCTTACTAAGGTTTCTGGCCTTCTTTCCTGTTATTTGAATCACTGGTTTCCTCTTGTGACACCTACCAAAGAGTAGGGAATCCACCACGCAAAGATCAATTACCCCTTCAACCAGTTAGAACACTTCAGGCATTTGAGAAATGGGTTGTTGAATTTATTGGATTGATCAACCCACTGGATAGGCATTTGAAGGCCAGATACATCATTACCGTAAAAAATTACCTTATGAGATGGGCCGAAGCAAAGGTATTTCAATATTGTTTTATAAATACAACTACTAGATTTATTTTTGAAAAAGTCATTACTGGGTTTGGATGCCCTAGAAGCCTGACCAGTGATCAAGGTAGTCACTTTATCATAAAAAAATTCACAACGTTGACAACATAGTTCCTTATAAATAACCATAAGATCAGTCCCTATCATCCATAAGCTAACAGTACAATGGAGGCATTCGATAAAATTCTGGAAAGAGGAATGAAAAAAGTATGTTGTGTAAACAGGGAAGAATGGGATATATAGTTCTAGCAGTCTTGTGGGCTTACAAGACTACCTCAAAGAATCTATACAGGTATACCCATTTTCAGTTGGTTTATGGGAAGGAAGTTGTTGTACATGCATATTTTATTACCCCTAGTCTCTATATATCACATGATACACATATGACAAATGATGAATCGGTTGCGCAAATGATTGCAGACTTGCAGGAAATTGATGAAGCGAGATTTCTAGAAGATTTTCATCAGTCAGTTGAGAAATATAGACATAAATATTGGCATGATAGACACATTAAGTACAAAATATCTGCACCAGGGGATAAGGTATTACTCTACGACAACCAGTATCAAAAGTATCCAGGAAAGTTGCGCATGCATTGGTTGGATCCATTCATAGTTGTAGAAATACGACACTCTCGTGCAGTCAAGCTAGCGCAACTGGATGATATCCTTCGACTAGGTTGGGTGAATGGTGCCCGCCTGAAGCCCTACAATTCTCATGTTTGAATGAAAGGACTATTTCTCCCGTCCAAGGGAGATTGTACAGTAGTTGGATTTTTATTTTCAATAATATTTTTAATACATGTAATAACGCCAGAGTGTGCGTAGTGGTGCAATGACTTATGTTTTTTCCATCTAATTGTTGCTTCTGTGCAGAAATGCTGACTTGGTTGCACAGGGTCAGACGACTCACCATTACATTAAATGAGGTCATTAAACATGATGAAGACCCTCACTATGGTTGGAGGGGGCCGAATTCGAATGGTATCACAACCCAACTACCATTCATAGCTTGTCTAGTCATATCCTTTATGGTCGATAGAGTAACTCGTCTGAACGTTTTGTCAAACCATAAACATGCGATACGCGTAGATTCCATCGATATCCCCACCGGTATTCTCAGCCATTAAAGTCATAAGTCCTATGGTTGACCACGTCCCTATCAGTCTGTTCATTAAATCCAAAGATCACCTTAGGTATTTTACCCCATTATGAGTCCTGTCAGATGTCGGAGCCTGACATTGCATTGCTGGCCTAATGATGAATGTATTTATGAGTGATTACAGGGCTCTCCATTTATCCTATTTATAATATCTCGCAAACCCAAGGGCAAGACTCACTGTTTATATCAACTACCCTCTATTTTTGAGCTATCTGCACCCTAGCCTAATCTGTGAAGTCATCCGATCCCCAGTCTCAACCCCAACCCCTAACTCATCTAGTTTATTAGTGGTCTAGAGCCAACATGCTGAGAGTAGCAGGAGGCCGAACTTCGACTGCAAAAGAAGTAATTCCAGATGAACCATCTGATCCCAGGGTCGAGTTCATGGGTGATTTCAAGGGAAAGGTTGAGAAATAAAAACTTCTCGACCTCGACCTGAATGACCTAGTATTGTTTCCTCAAATGAACATTAGTGTGTTTTAGGACATGGCTGCAAACTCAATGGGGGGCATGCAGTTTGTCCGAAAATAGGACTTCATCAATTTGTTCAATTCCGCCATTATACACCTCAGGAATCTACCAATATTTGGGTACACTGGTGAGGTTGCGTGGTGTACCAAGTCTTTGATCAGTTGGGTGCATGACATGATCTTATGGCTCGACATAAGATACCCAATTCATGTAGAGGACATACAAAAACTCACCATATTGTCCCTTGAGGGTGAGGATTATCTAAAGGATTCCAGGGCTCAAGTAAGCATGAGAAGAATAAGGGAAAATTCAACCTATATGAGAAATTCCACACCCATAGGGGCAGAAGCACAATGAATATTGAGCCAATTCTGCTAGAGATAGTCCATGAAACATGTTACGTGATTGCAGGTAAGGTCATGCGCTCATACTATAAGGGAGAATGCACTTTAGACGCTATCTCAGTAGCATAATTTTTCACAAATGAATAAGTGTTCAATTGGTGTAGTTACTTGTTAGAGGAACTCCTCATTGCTTGTGAGGAAGCTCAGGAGAAATGAGGAACCTTTACCTATGAATACCTTTTCATTTCATCTGCAATGTGAAAATGGAAACCACCCACATGAAGAAAATTGGAACATGTAGACAAGGGGCGCCTAACAAAAATGTTTGAACCTTGGCATTCAAGGTCGGACTCGGAGAACATGGAGTTCAACAACAAGAAATTCCTGAAGTGGTACAATCAACTCATAGATGCAACTCAATGATTTCACATGCCACAGAAGCTATTAAATATAAACAAAAGGAATATAGCATTTGGGCTAAATTTCCACTATACCTTTGTCTAGATGAGGCATGCGAAGCTCGAGGACTTCCACACAAGGCCGCTACCCTTCTATATTGACAAAGAATCATTTGACAAAGAAGTTATGTCATGGAACGATGTTAAGCACAACCCTTGCAAGTCAGGTATGCACTACCTATTGCCACCAGAGCTTCTGAAGAAAAAGGGGTAGGAAGAAGAAGCAGGATCGAGTTCCAGTGTAGAAGAGAAGAAGCAGAAGTTTCAAATGCTGACATATTCAGAAGAAGAAGAGGAAGAGTAACCCTTGGAGTGAAAAAAAAGGGCATTTCCATTATTTTCACAGCTTCCAAAACATGCAGTGCTATCAGGTAAGGATGTCAACGAGCTCCTAATTGTTACATTAATAGGGGATGTCTCAATAAAGAAGCCTCGAACAGGTGTTTCCACTACCAAAGTTATAAATCCACAACCAATATCCATGGATATACCTTGCACTAGGGTAGCCACTTGTGCTTCCCAGAGTGTGATTAGCATGAAAAATGACCTTGAGATAGACGCCAGTTCATACATGAATCTCATTACTGAGCAAGCACCATCGCCACCGCAAGATACCACCGTTCCATCCCAACCCACTTTTCCCAAACCAATGCAAATGGATATCCCTGAACCATATGATAACATGGAAGAACCAAATACCTTGACTACTGCAGCCTCGAGCCAACCAATTTCTCCGTTTATACTAATTCTGGTCACTCTGTCCTCAGAAGAGAGTTAAAAACCAAAAGTCCCATGACTTACTCCAATCCCACAAGTTACGGTTACCCATAGTCCTCTCTCAATGGTCAGTGTTGAGATTCCAATGATCAGAAGTGAGACTCCATAAGTTTCACTACCAACAGAGATAGGAACATAGCTGGTTAAAAAAAAATTCAAAAACCATCAAGACAAAGTACAACATCACTAAAATAACAACTAGATCCAGTACTCCAGAATCCACTGCAGTGTCCATAACTACTACAACTTTGCTTGGAAAAGACAGAGGTTCTCTCTCTAATTACAATGACCATGAAGACTAGAATTTCACAACAATTGCAAGGTCCATCTCCATGGGAAGAAGAACTGGAGACACCCTTAGGACACTCCATGGCTAGAGGACTGTCTCTTCAAGCTAGATTACCCTTGGATGCCACTATTACATCCGGCGAATTCACTTATTTTCCAACGCTGCAATTAGTAGGCCTAATCAAAGCCTCTACCAACCAATTAGAGCATATGATCCAGTAGGCAGAAATGGAAGTCGACTTCTGGAAGAAATAAGGACTCCTAGCGCAAACACGAAGAATGCATGAGGAGCATTTGAAGATTCATGAAAAGCAAAATGTAGAGAAAGTGAAGGAAAAGCTAACAGAGTCTTGGACAACTTTTAGAAAGACAACGCCTCAACTATTGGAATCCAGTGAAACATATGACCCAACATAAAAAATTGAATTGTTTCAAGTAGCTTGGATTGAGCTCATCGAACGATATAAAATGTAGAAGTGTAGTTGCGAGAAAGCAAATTAGAAGCCGAATTACAACCCCGCAAGATAAAGGAATAATTGGAAAAGGTTGTTTTGGAAGAAAACAATTCCAGAATAACATTGCATAAAAAGATTGCGTAGTTCACCACAATATTCAAAGAGATCATTGATTAGATGGGAGTAATATCATGATGTAACCAAACACTAGAGGACTTGTGCTTTAGGATCCAATCCCTCAATGAAGAAGCGACCAAAGCACTAGATCTGCTGGAACAAAAAGTGAAATTTGATGATATTCGTCAAGTGGATAATGATCTGAATGCACTGTTTGAAGCTCAGAAAGTGGACAAGAAATAACTCTAAGAATTTTGACCAATATTCCAAGCCGCTTACCTACAAATGCATCAAGTGGATGCTATAGTTGACTCGGAATGGAATTCCCTCGTTTAATCCAAGCCAGAAGAGTTCACCACAGGTGCAACCCAATAGTTTGTTGTTGAATCTTTAGTTCTTTCCAGGAAGTGGCAGGACAAGGTCAAGAACTTCCAGATAGTCAGGAAGAAAGCCCTGGAACTGGTACTTGAATTGGTCCCTTCATTTGAAGGAACTAAAGAAGAAACAATCCGATATGGAAGTGGAAGCAAACTAGAAGTAAAAGGCAAGGAAAAACAACAAGCCAACCCAGAGACCATGGAAGAGATAAATACTTGACTCAAGGCAAGTCAATGATTATGGTGGGAGCCTGTTGGGCCCTTCATTTTGATGAATAGAAGTTACATAGGATATTTCATAGCTTTGTTTTGGTGAACAGAATTTGTGCAATTTATTTTGGAACCAAACAACCGACAAAAGGAAGGAACATAAAGCAGAGAAAATGGAATGTGCAACAAGAAACAATTAGAACAGACAACAGTTGAAAGGACAACGCAACAGCATTTTCAGAGAAAGAGGTTGCAACCAAATCAAGAAGAGGAGAGAACTCTCGGGTTCTCAGCTAACAAGCATGGATCAAATTATAGACATGGGATCAATATGATTGAAAAAGGGGATTAGTATTATTATTGTTATGGTTGTTGTTGGTAACAATGGTTGCAGGTTGGGAATTTTGGTTAAGATTAGAGAGGTTGGGAAAGGTTGAGTCTAGGTCTGAGTCTAGTTCGGATTATTGTTGTTGTTAGCTTAGCTAAATCCTAAGATTTGGGATAGGAACCAGACTAATAATTTAATAGAGTCATGTAGTAATGTAGGGTTGAAAAGAGAAAGGGACTAAGATAACCTTGTCTCATAGTAGTAGAAGCACTTGTTGATTATCTTTGGCATGACCAATTGTATATGTGAGTCAAGCTGATCTTGTATTTTGAGAAGAAATATGCTATATGATAATACATTGGGAGACCCAATTATTTTGAAAATATCTTGTGTACTTAGTCTTATGATTCTATTGAATGTTAAGATATGTTATCTTTTATGTATGATATGATTAAATGGTTATAAATTCCATATGAATGTTGACACAACTCTGTTTTCCCATTCTCAGTTAGGAAATGTTCAGGACTGCAACAAGTTTAAGCTATCTTGCACATGAATGATATGAAACTTAATACTTTGGAGATTTTTCTAAGTATTCTTCTTACCCTTCACTCTCCTATTTGTCTTAGTTGCACTTCAGGTGAGACTTCTTCCCTCCTGGGAAAATGAAAATTCCAGCGCACTAGATTACATTGGTACCTTTTGTTGGTAACTTGAAGAGGACTCTGGTCTGATCATGTTTGCACAAACAAAAATTATGCGTAGGGAAATAAGGAATGAAGACCAACTTATTCAACCACCTTTTAGAAATAACAATCAAAACGACCTAGTTGAGGATGCTGGAGATGAAGAGTGTGTTGATTTTCAAGAAGAAACATACTTGCTTCAATATGAAACTAGTTTCATCCACCTAACTTAGACTGACTTTGAGAAATCGCTTGGTTCCAAAAAACATCATTTGTATAAAGACATGATCCAATTTGGATTATAATCCTCTCAATACAGATCATTTGTTGATGTTTTGCATGATGAATGACATAAAAAATATGACCTCATACCAAGATCAATTACTAGTAAACAAGACAGTCACCCACAACCAAAAACATTACCTTTAAGTCAATCTAAAAATAAGACAAATGAAGTAGTAATTTCTAGAAAAAAGGCTGATACTCAAGAACAAATAAAAGGAGACAGGGAACAAAAAGAAGCTGATAAAGATGTCTCACATTTTAATATTGAACAAGAGTTGGGAAAAATTAGAATACATGTTCCTTTAATTGAATTGGACAATAACCATCTCTATTAAAAAAAATTGAAAAAAAGTATACATGGAGGAGGGACAAAAAGACAACCTGATACATTAAACTTACATGATGAATTCCCTACTATCATGTTTGGACCATACATCGATGACAAAAAAGATGGTGTTTCTCCCTTTTATGTGACTTTAAATATTCATGACAAATTGTTACAGAGCTACATGTTGGAATCTAGGACTTCAAATAATCTAATGCCTAAGACAGTAATGAAAAATATTGGATTTGAGATAAGGCCCTATCATGATTTATATTCATTTGATTAAAGGAAAATAAAGTGTGAGGGTATGATCAAGGATATGGTGGTGAATTTAGCTTAATTACTTGTGAAGAGAATTATAATGGATGTGGTAGTATAGATTATGTTATGTTGTTGTCTAGATCTTGGTGAAAGATACCAAATATAATAAATATGTAGAATAGAAATAAAATACTAGAAATGGTAGAATAGCAGTAATATATCCAGTATAATCTCTACAATAACACATAAATGATATAATATCAACAACATAAATAAAACTTTGATTCAGAAAGCAATGTTCACAGGCCTCTTCGAGGGGGGAAACCTCCAATCGAGCAGTGCTCTGTTACAATAATCTCCAAGCTAGGGTTTTCATACCCTTGACCCTTATTTATACTAAATATGTCTATCAAGAGAAGCATCTAGAGGAATATCCTTCTAGAAGCGGAAGCTTCTATTAGGTCTTCTTACATTCGCCTTATTCTATTTTATTGAAAGGCCTTATTAATATTGACCTTTATGACATCCAAATATATTAATCTACCTATGTGTGGGTTAGGACCCTAACATGTCGGCCCCCTTAAAAACAGTCTTGTCCTCAAGGCTTGAGACGAGGAAACTGCTATAGAATGGTAGCTGGTTTCCATGTGGCATCTGCTGGATTCGTATCTTTCCACTGGACTAGCACTTCCTTGATGGTTCTATGATGCAGGCGACACTCACGCTGGTCCAAAACTGCTTCTGGCTATAGCCAAATGGATCCTTCTTCAGCTAACTTGGGAAGGTTGGTTTGAATTTGGCACCTAGTTCCAATCACCTTCTTTAAGCAGGAAACATGGAAAACTGGATGTAGCTTCGACTGACTGGGTAGAGCTAACTGATATGTGACTTGTCCCACATGCTTGAGAATTGTATAAGGACCATAAAATTTGGGCACTAGCTTCTGACAATGCTCGGCCTTGAGGGAAGTTTGCTTGTATGGTTGCAGTGGCAGAAACACCTGATCCCCTTCTGCAAATTGACATTCAAAATGACCTTGATATGCTTGTCACTTCATGCGATTTTGTGCCATGTCCAAGTTCTCTTTAAGGGTACGAAGAATATCCTCTCGAGCTGTAAGTGTTTGGTCAACCGCCTGAACCTTCGAGGTACCCGGTAAATATGAGAGAACGGAAGGTGGCTTCTGTCCATATACCGCTTCAAAAAGAGTCATGCGAGTCGTTGTATGGTAGGAAGTGTCGTACCACCATTCAGCTAGGGGTAGCCATTGAGCCCATTGATGTTGTTTTTCAGAAGTAAAACACCTCAGATATGTTTTCAAACACTTGTTGACAAATTCTGTTTGACCATTAGTTTGGGGATGATAAGCTGTGCTAAGATGCAATTGGGTGCCCTAGAGCTTAAACAGTTCTTGCCAAAAATTGTTTGTGAAAGTTGGGTTACAATTAGAAACAATAGAGTGCGGCATGCCATGAAGCTTGAAGACCTGGTCCATGAAAAGTTGAGCCACCATGGATGCAATAAATGAGTGTTGAAGAGTGCAGAAATGAGAATACTTGGAAAGGCAATCCACAACCACCATTATGACTGATTTATTCCCTGATTTGGGTAAGCCAGTAATAAAGTCCATAGAGATATCCTTCCAAATAGCTGGTGGAATCGGAAGCGTTTGTAGTGTGCCCAAAGATTTGAATGTTTCTCCTTTGTTGCATTGACACACCTCACATTCAGCTACAAAATTACGGATGTCCTATTTCATACCATCCCAGAAAAAAGAA